>BGPR01004142.1:14504-78376 GCA_013235015.1 Araneus ventricosus | reverse complement strand
AATGACATGCTATAATCTCCTGGCCGTTTCTTTTCTCTCTTTAATAACAATTATATGTCATTAACATATAGTATATGGGAATTCAGTAGAAACATGTACAACGATCATTATTGGATTACTTAGATTCTACAATTGTATAGTATCTTATTTCAGATTTCGATATTTTATTTGCTAAAATAAAAAAATAAAAATTCAACAAAAAATTACAAGAATTTTAATAATAGTTTTACACTATATAATTCTCAGTCTATTTAATTATGTTTTCCATCGATTATCTTGAGTCTTAATATAAAAGTAGTTTATTTATTCGAGTATTATTATTCACCTTATAAATTCTAAAAGAAGTTCAGGATAATACTGAAATGAAACTTTGAAATTTGATTTAAGGCTTGTATAAATTAGATAAAAGCATTGTGTCATATTACCGTATCCTAATAAATTCCTCTCCATTCTCATCTATCCATGTTATAAGCTTAAATGATAAACTGGATTTACCTTGCTTACTGTTGCGATAAATTGATTCTTCAAAACTTTGTTCAATTAGATACGCCAAATGAACCTCAGTTTTATTTTTTCTGCTCAGTGTTTATTTAAAACTAAAAGGAAAAAAAAGTCGAAATAACATTATTTCCTCCCAGCATATTCCTCAAGAATTAAGACTGTATTTTAGTGACTTTTTAGAATAAGAGATCTATTAAATTCAGAAATACTCCCGCCGTTATATACAAATCTCAACTGACATATTCAGAAACATAATTTAACATGTATTAACATCTTCCTAAAAACCAAATAGATATAAATCAAAAATCGTGTATCTCATCTATTTAAGTTGTCAGAAAAATAAATTCTAAAAATTTTGTTGCAATATAAAAATTAAATAGAAACGTCACTCGAAACTGAGCCAAAACAAATCAATATGAATATTTTTTTTACATCCATGTCTTCGGAAATAGCTGAAGACGTGTTTTATCAAATTTCTCAAATCAGAATATATATATTTACAAAATATGATTTCATGGAAAGACAAAAAAATTATAATGCATTTTCTTAAAACGAAAGGTGACATTCTTGATAGGCTTGAAGTTTTGTTTCTTTTCTGATATTCTTTGATTTTTGGTCACCAGAGAGAATAAAAAATATTTGTTTGTTGCTTACACAAGTCCTTATTTCCTGTTTTTTTCTTACTATTAATTTGAATATTTTTAGAACCAAATTATTCACCTTGAAATTTCCTCTACATATTTTGAAAGTTGATTTTTTCCCCTCTTCAAATCATTTATTTGAGAATACTTTTTTGTTGATTTTCAGCGCTAGTTTATTCACGTTACGTTAGTAAAATTAATTAATGTAATACGAATATACAAAGAAGTTTCAATTAATGAATTTCATTTCATTTTGTGAAAAATATACACATTTATGAATAATATAATCTATATATCTGCCGGCATATATTCAATCAGAATACTCTAAAAGAGGATGAGAAACTATTAAAAAATAACAATTTATAATTAATAATACTATATAATTAAAAACTATTATAATTAGTATAAAAAATAATAACTATTTAAAATTAATAGCTATATAATCAAAAGCTTTTATAATTAATATAACGCAGAAGAAAAAAGGCTTGAAATTTCGCACATGTTTCAGTGATAGTCTAAAAATGCGCACTATCCCAGATTTTTTTGCATTTTTTTTCAAGAGCGTGGAGCAAGCACATAAGAATAATTCAATTGCAAAAATGATGATGCAATGATGTGTTGGTATTTCTAACCGATCGAAATTTATTTCCTTTTAACAGTATCATTTTCCCAATGTAACTTTATAATGCCATATGTATATACAGGGTGATTCTATGGTCGTAGGACAAACTTCGAGGGGTGGTCAGGCATACGATAACAGGCATCCAGAATCACATAGGAACATGAGTGCTCAAACGGCATCTGGATGAAGCAGATAGCATTTAAAATAATACAACGATGGCTACAATTGCAGACGCTTTTAGAAATATGCGTAGTTTTTTAATATCTACTCGAACTTCGACCATATGAACAATAGGTTTTAACTCACAATTTGCATTGAAGATTCGATCAGGGGGGCATGTAGGCGACCGACCAAAATTTGAATAAGTCGAAAAGGAATTTTGGCTCTCCCCGCTTCACAGAAAAGTGATAATGGTTTATAACTTTCATCAGTTCTTTTTTGTGTAATGTGTGTAATATTTACATACATTTTCGTAAAAATGGCATGAATATTTGGGAAAATATAAAAGTTTCTTTAAAAAGTCCCAAATTTTTCCGAATGTTTTTGCTTGTAACTTTCAAAGTTTTCAAACCAAATTGTACGAAACTAACGGAATACGTGACAATATGTCAGAGAAGCATTATATTAAAATGTGATTTAAATGCTTTGAGTATTAGCGAAAATATAAACATTAGTAGTAAATGATTTTTAATACGCATGCGCAAAAGGAAACGTTATTTTTTTCCGCAACTTCAGAGCCAGATATATAGCGTAACTTATGAGATAATTTTAGTGCTGTTTTATTTTAAGTGCTATCTGTTGCCTCTAGATGGCGATAGCTCATCCATGTTCCTATGTGATTTTGGATGCTTATCGTATGCCTGATCACCCCTCGAAGTTTGTCTCACGACAGTAGAATCACCCTGTATATAAAATGTAAATGGGACTTTTCATTTTCCACTATTTCAGTTTCAGATTTTTCTGAATTTACATTGTTTAGAACAGCACAGAATAAAGCTGAAATAAAAAGTAAAGAACTATAGAGTCCCTGTATATTTAATTTTAAGATTGGTTCTTTTAGCGATATTGGAATGATAAAATTGATTTGATGACTTGAAAACCTATCTATTTGACAAATTTCTGAAACAATTAATAAAAGCTACAGTGTAAAATATTTAATATCTGAAATGAAATTAAAAACAGTTCGTATAACTTTTTGGGATTCAAATAAATATTTTCTATAAGTCCAGTTTTGTCCGATTATATTCCTCAAATTCTGAGTTTCCAGCAATATGTCCTTTAATTTAAGATAGATTTCACTTGTTTTAGGATTATATCAGCAATCCATTAAATTTTTGACTATTTTTTCCATTATAAAAACTAAACTAGTTCCAATAACTTAAAAATAAAAAAGATGGCTATCAGATCATTAAAAAATAATATTATATTATATTTCCTACCCAAATTATTAAAAAAATTCAGAAATATCTCAAATATATAAATCAGCTAGGAAATGATTTTTTTTCCGATGATACAGTTAGAAAAAAATACACAATTTGAAACATAGCATAGCAAAGAACAATACATTTTAACCTACATTTCCTTTTTAAACATCTGAGGTTCAAAAATACTAGTGAATATAATAATCCGTTTAAGGTCTCTGTTCTATCTTTATTTATGCTTACCGGTAGTGTTCTAACGGAAAGACAGCAAAAATTAAAATATTTCTAAAAATAAATACCGATGCTCCTTAAAGGCTTGCAGTTTTTGTCTCGTACAATTATTTTTTTTCGGTTTCTCGTAGCAGTTATGAAAAGATGTGGCTATTTTTGACACAAACCAAAATTCTTTCTTCTTTTTCTCCGGATATTTTTTTAGAAAATATTTGCTTCTATAAAGCATTATCCATCCAAAAAGTGCCCAAGTGCGTGAAAAAGGATGTATCGTTAAGTTTTAAAGCAGATTTTTTTTCTGCTGCCAGAAAAATATTTGGAATAGTTCAATAAAGAATGTACATTCTATGAAGTTATTTCTTTTCAGGGAAATTACGTTCTAAGAAATAAAATTTAGGTTTGCGGAACTAATGCTTAATAGTTAAGATACCATATACTTCTATTTTAGACCTATCCCAGCAGTGATAGCGGCGAATCGTCGAAGCTATAAAATTTTTCTTTTAAAACTTTTACAGTGAAAAAAAATTATTCTATCTCAAAGATTAAGAAAAACAAATAAGTTATAGTAACCAGTTTATGTATATAATATCATAGAATTTTTTCTGTATAGGAATTGTGGGAAACTATAAGCTTTGGGACTATAAATAATTAATTTGAGTCTCCGTCGATCATATCCTCATATGTGATTTTAACGCAGAATTTTATGCCTCTTTTAAATTATTAATGATTTTCTAAAACGATTAATGACGAATTTTTTATATGCACTTTGCAAATGAAAATTTGGAGTTTAGCATTTTTTTCTTTTCTTTTTTTTGTAAATGTTGGAACGGGATATTTTAATTTGTCCTTTTTACTTATAATGCTTGTTTAGTAATTCTATTTAAAAATAATTTCTGAGTAATACTATTGTTTTAGCTATTTTAAAATTTAGAGATACGTGTAAGTATATCATGGCATTAATCTGATTTTACAGCATCCTGTTACGCATATGAAGTTTTAGTTTTTTATACAGAAATATATCCTGAACGTCGATCCGATATCAAAACCTTAAATAGCTTTTGCTTTTCACTATAAATTATTCATTATTTATTAGTAGAGGGCGTATTTTTTAATTAAGCTCTGTTTTTAAATTCGGCTGCCACTCCGCGCATGCGCGTTGGGTACCTGCATCTGTTGGCTAGCGACAAACGCCATTACGGAAAAATTCAACAGTGTTTACGTCTGTTTGTGAGCAGATGATGCCTCGGTGAATTGGAAATCGCGCAGACTATGAAATACACTCTGTCATTCGTTTCCCTTCTTAATGTGAAATCGGCTGAAATTCATCGGCAGATCAGTGAAGTGTATGGGAAAACATTATGAACGAAGGAATGGTAACAAAATGGGTTAGAGCATTTGACGATGGCCACAAGAAAGTGCATGATGAGGAAGGAAGTGAGCGACCTGCTGTTATTACTGAAGACTTGGTGCAGAAAGTTGATGGGGAAATTTGAAGGAACAGACGCTTTGCTATTTCATCTTTATCTAATGAGTATCCTCAAGTTTGCAGAGATGTTCTTTATGGAATAGTGACAGAAAAATTAAATTATCGTAAGTTGATCCCACGCTTGGCAGGTGGCTGATTTCAATGAGGATGGAATTCAAAAAAGGGTTCTACAATAAGACAATTTCTTTAATATTGGTGGAAATTACGTTGAAAAGTAGATTAAAGTACAGGCTTTCATGTAAATATAAAATTCATAAAAGTACACTTGTCAGTTTTTAATTTCAAAACGGTACTTACTTAAAACACACGCCTTGCATTATTCGCAGTTTTGTATAGGGATGATACATAAAAAATATTATAATTCATTACCATGAAGTTCTATATTCGTTTCGCGGTACAAGCCATTTATACTTACGCTTATGGGAATTAGTTTGGAACAGCCACCTTCGTCGACCAGCTTGTTCGCTAGGAACATAATTTCAATTGAGTCTCTCGAGCATGATTTGATATTCATTTGTCCATCAACAATGTAACTTTAAAGTTCAAACGGTAATAAACTTTTAACCGTGTTCTTTCAGTAGTCCTACAACTTTTTTGTTCGTTGTCTACCAGATCGTCCAAATTCAAGTTACTGTCATGGCACCAGTTTCACCATTCCTAATTCAAATATTCATTCGTTTTTCACATTAAAATTTTGAGACACATTTTATGTCCAGGAGCATGTTAGATGGATTAAAACACGCTGATATAAAAAATTAAAGCACAGCAAACATAATTACTCAACTTGCTGAAATATTTTCTAATAACTATACATTGATCGCCAAAATTGTGGGAATCTTTTGAATTTTTCCAATATCTTCCGAAAGGCTAAATATATTTCCCTTGAACTTCGATCATATAAAGATTACGCTTAAACTACCAATTTACATCGAAAATTTGGTCAAGGAGTCATTTAGGGGCACGGATCCTTATCATTCAGCTTCTCATAGAGAGTACCGAAAATCACCTCGCTGTAATACAATATCTGTATGAATATTAAAGGTATTGAACTGGAATTTCTATATAAAATACCCTAAATATCTGGCTCTGAAGTTGTGATAGAAAAATTACGCTACTTTTCCGAATGCACAGTAAAAAAATTATTTACTTCAAATACGCATATTGTCTCTAATATTCAAAGTATTTATTTCATATTTTATATATGTAACTTTGCTATTATATTTATAAACATTCTGTAATTTTCGTACAATTTTGTTTAAAACTCTGCAAGTTATAAAAAAATATGCTAGAAAATTTCGGATTTTTTAAGAAAATTTTTATATTTTCCAGAATATGCTATCTATTTCTACGAAATGCAAGTAAGCAATGCGCATATTTAATATAACCAGTGATAAAAGTTGCAAATCATTATCAGCTTTCTGTGAAGCGGGGTGAACCAAAATCCCTTTTCAACTTATTCAATTTCTGGTCGGTCCTCTAAACGTCCTCGTGACCGAATATTCAATGCAAATTGTGTGTTTAAGCATATTCTTTACATGATTGAAGTACAAAGAAAATCCACATAGGCCTGCGAGAAATATTGGAAAAAATGTGCACATTTCAACAAGTTTCCACAATTGTTGCCACCACTGTACTATCCTAGAGGACATTAATTACAGGTTTCAGAGAAAAAATGAAAACATTAGAGAAAGTCTAATCCTCTAAGATATTTCCTTAGCCTTATAATGGAAAAGGAACAAGCCAATAAATATTTGTTTAAATAAGGAAAACTGTTTTAATTTCATTGCAACAAAGAAGAGTATTATTGTGAATTACGTCTAAAATATTTTTTTAAAAATTATTACGATTGGAGGAAAAATTGTACGACAATTGAATTGAAATCATTGAAAATATATATTTTTTTATTATTCAGATGATGTGATTTGTGTTTTTGTTTTGTATATTCAGATGATGTGTGATGGTGTGACCATTTTTGTGTGATAGCTAAAACGTTTTGGGAATTTATCAAGAAAACAAGTCAACGATTTGTTTAATTTTTAATTAATTAGAATTCTAATTAAAATTTCAACAGAAATGGCTCCGAGGTGCACATTCCCACCGTTCATAATATGTTTAAGCCAAAGTTTGTATATCTAGTTCCAGTGGTCTGCCTTGCAGAGCACCAATTCACAGACACAGTTTCTCCTTTTTTATTATTAGAGATAAATCTTTCTGGGGGATTAGATGTATTATACTGAATATCTTTTGCTATAAATTCACAACGGAATGAAAAGTATTGATAATAATAATTTTACTTAATTTTTTTTGATATTGCCTAAATATTTGAAATGACGTTTGTCGACAATATAACTCTGTCGCTCTCAATTTATTGTAATATTGTAAAACATTCTTGGAGCAATATCTAAAGGCAAATGAGTACACATAGCAGGAGAAGTATGTAATATATTCTGAATTTTCTTTTCCGAACATTATCTGTGCTCTGATCTCGATAAACTGGATTCATTTAATGCATTACTACAGAAAAATTCCCATAAACAGGGGAATTCGAAATAAGAATATAGAGTTCAAAACGGGAATGTTAATCTGCGCTTTGTAAAACATTAATATGCCTTTCGTTTGACTCCTGGTTATTCATCATACAATATTTATAAGATGTTTATGAACAATGCAAAACAGCCTCATTAAGATAATTGGAATAATCGGATTAAAGGTAGGCTAAGTAGTTATTCATCCGTGCATATCTTCTCTTACAATTTTACAATGATGTGAAGGACAAAGCTGATTGTAACAACTTTTCTAATCGCATTTATCTTGAAACAAAATTCTAATCTAAAAATTAAATCTTAGATCATTTAATCATCGCAATATGGCCTTCATGATTTCTATTAACTGAATTCTGTAATTTAAATAACATTCCATTCTTGCATTGAACACTTCCCGAAATGAAAGCTGACAACGCATCATGGTTATATATTTGCGTATTAGATATTTGCTACATATTACTCCTAAGTTGCATCATTATTATAAACTGTAAGTAGATATAATTCAAAAAACACATTTTTGTATTTGCCATTTATGTGTCTTCTGGAAAATTCTGCAGCTCAGTTTGAAGCAAGGCAGAACGCGAAGAAGGAAATTGCATTGTCTTTGGACATCTGTTGTCAAACTTCGTTTTTAAATGAAACAGTATATACAAAACATCAATTTGGCAAAACATAAATTTTAAAATCTATGAGAAATCTGTTTTATTGAGGAATTCTCTGCTGTAATTGTTAGATCAGAAATTGAATGCACATCTAAATCAATGTGAATCCATGTTTTAACATGCTTGTATATCCTTAAAAATATATCTCAGTCGTCATGTAAGCTCTACCTGTTTCTTTAAATCAGAAAAAAATGAGTGCGGGAAGCTTTAAAAGAATTCAGCTTTAGTTAAGCGACTAAACTAAAAAGAAATTAAAGATTTAATCCAAAAAGATGCCCTAATAAAAATCAATTTGCTGTTTTTTCTAGTAAATTACAATGATATTTCAGATAACGTTTTAAGATAATAATAACTTATTTCAATTAACCTAAGAAGAAAACTCGGTGAAACTACAAAATTATGTTCAGAAACGAGAAATTCTTCTAAACTATGCATAGCACCGAACTCTCATGGACTTTGACAGTTCAGTCATGTGCAGTAAGGTGTGTTATGAATTCCATTAGTTTTCACTAGTTTGAATAAACAGGGCGAAAATATGAGGGGGCTCTGTTTGGCCCCGTAGTTTTGTTTTGTCAAGGTTTTCTTTACATATAAAAAACTAATTTAAATAAATTAATAAGATTTATTATTCAGTCTATTTTTTATATGTTAATAATATTTGAGTTATTACATTTTAATAAGAATAGTGCTTTTTCCTCTTACTTCACACAGTATTTGAAATACTAGGATTGACGACTTGAGAGAACTGATGAAACATATAAAAAATATGTAAACTAGCTGTGTATAAATTCCTCACTGTTCTAGAAAGCGGACTATAGAGCAATCTCTGAAACAATACACAAGAAAAAAATTATGAAAATTCAATATATCATATTAAAAGCATAATAACTGAATTATACATAAGTTAGCAAAAATATATCTGAAATTTAAATAAATCTTGTTAACTGTTATTAATCTTGTTATTTTTCATTCATAATTTATCTTTAGATATTAATAAAAACATAGATAATTTTGTGGCTCAAATCACAGTTCCTAAAAAGCGGAAATTCTTATATCATATGCAAACTCAACGTAAATCTATTGAATGTTCCGCCTTGATTTATCAAGTTATAAGATAATTTATTTTTGGAAAATTTATGCTTATAGCAACAAAAAAATAATTTCTAATAGCTTTTCCATGTATTTATTACGCCGCCGTCGCAGCCTATTTTATTAGTCCGAGAAATTTGATTATGGCATTTTTGCCATATGGAACACTGCTCCGCAATAATTTTGTGCTATAAAATGTACAGTAATTTATAAATTTTGCCAGTAAAGATAGAAGAAGGTACACGGAAAATGCATCTTAGCAATTTTTATTAGTTTTAGGAAATCTTTCCTGAGGCATGTAGTCATTCTATATTATACAACTTTTAGAAGATAAAAATAAAGTTCGACGAACTTTTACGACATTGACATGGAGGTAATATAAGCGAAAGCATACTTTTTTTTAACTAATTGCAATCGATGCTGAGTCAGTAATAAAAGTAACTTTTTATGATAAGCAAAAAATATTGCAAAGCGTTATACATCGATTTTTTCTATCTCCCGATGGGATCTCTTGAACTGTTTTTCACTCTATTGGATACTAGGAGACAAAAGCCCTGGCAGCTATAAGTCTCAAACCCTACAAAAAGTTCAAGTTCCCGATGGGATCCCGTGGCAGAATGTAAAATCTGTCCATTGTAATCATAAATTGATCTTAATTTTAAATTTCATTTTTCGTTACGACTTCAGAGACCTTTATAAACGTGTATTTATCGCTTATTTAAATAAGAATTTATCTGCTGGTATAAAATTCGGTAATCTTGTTAATATTGTCAATGTATATATTTTGCAACTCTTATTCTTTGTTGAAAAATTTAAAAAATGCAAAAGCAGCTTTGAAAAAATTATTTGATCGTTTAGATATAAATATTATGTAATTAATTTGAAGGTATACACAACTTAAAGCGTTTTCAATGTGTTAAAATAAATGGCTTAACAAGGCTATCTTAAAACGAGCATTAGTTCTCATCTTCTCTTTGGAAATTATATCTGAACATCCTTAAAACAAGCCTCTAATTACAACGAATGTCATTATGTTGGAATCTACTCATTTGAAAATAATATTTATGGCTTTTGAATCCCACCATGTGTTTTACACAATTCCTTCATGCGGTATCCTTTCGTTAGTTTCCTTGAAAAGTCAATAATTTATTAATTACAAAAAATATTCTTTGCTAAATATGCAAGTATTTGGTAAATTTAAATAAACTTGAAAAAAACTCATCTTACTTCCCTAGAATAAATATTACCTTCACGATGTTTACACGAAATAAAAGAGAACTTTCACTATTGTTATCTAGTTTTACTTTCTCCAAATTCATTTACGACTATGAGTAAAATTGATATGATTTTACCTCTAACTACTTTCCTAATAGTTAGTACAGCAATTATCAACCTCAGTTTGACGAAATCTAAAAATCAGTTAAGGAGTGCTAATTATCAGCACACATGCGGGAATTCAAATATCACATTTAGTTAATTAATAATCAGTTGATTTAGTTTAGTTCAGCAATATCAACTAATTTTAGTTATCTGCATTCCTCAAATTCAACATTATAGAATTTTTATTTATTAATTTGATGATGCAATTATTGTTTTCGTCTGAAGTAAGGTATGTTGTATAGATTAAATAGTTAGTGATTGTAATCAAATCTTCAATATTTACAAATGTAATATATTTATTTACTCGATCAAAGGATCACTTCATACTCTATCCGTATACAACATGTCCATATATTTCCTCTGAATTGGAAATTTCTTATATTAGAACTGGAAATTAATTTTCTAAGTCCTGAAAGATGTTCTTTCTTTAAGGAAAATTTTTATTTATTTTTTTTATTAAACTGAAGTTCAAAGCTCTAAGAGGCACTACATGTGGATTTCGTAGAATTGTTCTCAAAAGACGGTTACCTTATAGAAACGTTACTGGCTGGAGATCCAGTTCAACCAAATATCTGACGAAAATAAAAATATTATGAATTTTTGGCTCATATATGCTTATGTATATGCGGACAGGGACATCCAACTAACTGCATTAGTTTTCTTCAACAAGTAAGAAAGAAACATTAGTTCCTTAATAATGAGAGATAGTGCCAAAAGTATGAGTGATTTCCTTATTCACAATCAATGTTTCAGAAAGAGAAAAAACCACTTCTTTAACATTTGGCAACTAGTTGTTTCCAACAAGTTGTGAAATTATGTTTGAAGAAACGGTATTCACAAAATAAAGAATTATCGTTTGTTTCATCCATATTTTTATAAATTGTTTGTCTTTATTGTCTGTCATTTGACTTGGGAATTTTGTTAGGATATCTATGTAATTTTGCTAAGATATATATATATATATATATATATATTTGCTAAAGATTGAAAAATAGTAGTTAATTTAAGCTTATTTAAATGACTTTTTATTTAATCTTATCAAACTGTCAGGACAAAAACTAGAAAGGAATGGCAATTTCCAAATCTTGCTAAATAGAGTACTTAACATACTAGAAAGACAGGAAGAATGAGTGAAATTCAAATATAACAGGAATTCTGCTTAATATTATAACGGAAATTGTTCTTAATTTTTAAGATTGAAAATGTTCTGCTTCATATTATTACCCATTGAGAATCAGTGTAATACCGGAAAAATAGAAAGGCAAAATTATTTCATTTTCCTTTTTACATTTATTTCCTTGAACTTTCAATATTTCAATTAAATTTATTTAATTCTGAATCTTTATAGTTATCATTTCATTCCATATTTATTATAATTACAAGAGTCTTCAAGTCGGGGACCGAATGCTTTTTCAACATTTTAAAAATATAGAAGGGAATAATTTTAAAACCAAATCCATTATGAGATTTTAAATATTATAATTTTTATTATTCCATATTTTACTTTACAATGATGCAGCATTAATTTGGTAAAGTATCCCCTCCTTTTTTATGACAATATTTTATATTTTTTAATGAATATTTTTCTCGGTTTTTTTTCCAAAACTCCTATCTATGATGTGACCTTTTATACGTTTCATGTGGAAATAAACAAGGATGAAATGAATCTGAAATGACAGAACAATGAGTTGCGAAGAGCGTTACATTGAATTCCGAGGCCTTAATTTATTAACATCGAACAATGCTATTAATATACTGAAATACTCACCCCAGACAATTAATTACGGGAATGGAATCTCAGTATAATTCAGCTCTTACTAGTAATGTTTAATTATGTGAATAAGTGCTTTCAATATTACTTAAGTTCGATATATACGACTCTATTAAATCAAAATATTAAAAAAGCCAATATGCAATGACTATTTATATTATTGGTATTTAGTTCAACAAATGAATTTTAAGAAATAATTTTAAAGTATTTATTAAAATTAGATATGCTTATATGCAATAAGGTGTAAATGCAATGTAAACTATGTATAATAAGTGCTTCTTGATTTAGATTCGATAGTCCTCAATAATTCTGTATTTTCAATCCAATTGTTTTATTTATTAGGATCAACTGTGACCTGTCATGATTCAAATAAAATAAGTCTTTTGAATTTATATTCAAAATTTTAATTCTATTAACTATTTGTTATCAATATAATTTATATATTTTATTATGGTATGCTCAACAATATTTCTTCTTTAATAAAAATATAATTTTAACTTTTACACCGAAAAATAAATATAATAAGCAGAGTGACGGAAATTGTAATTTATTTTAAAATTTTTATTAATGAATTCGTGATATCGTTTCAAAATGTAACGATATACAATACGAAGATATTCTCACATTCTTCTAAACAAGTTATTTAGCTCTTGCATTATATAATAAATTCTCTAAACATCGTGTTCCCATTACGTAGAGAAAAACACATTTTTATTTAATACAGAGAAATCTAAATTTAAAAAAAAATTCATTTAATAATATAAACTCAATGATACGAAGGGCAAATGTTGAAACACATTTTATAGAATTCTTGCTTCACTTGTTAAACAATAACCGTTTAAGTGGATTACAATTACATTTTCTTTACAATACAATTTTTATGTAAAAGTATTTCTTTCCTATAAAATAAGTTTTTCGAAATTTTTTCCAGGTTGAATTTTTATTATTAAGCATTATACTTCTCAAAAATACGAATAATTATTTTAATTAAACAAAGAAAGTTTTTATAACATACTAGCGAAAATTTTCTGGCTGAGACAAGCGATTTTCTTGTTGACCCATTTTTAATTTCTTAAATATATTCCGTATGAGAAAAGTTTTTCTCGAATATTTCTTCTGTTTATTTTTTCATTTAGCAAGATACATCATTATGATTTCAGATATAACGATGGGAAATTATACAACCTTCTTTCGTTCAAGTGGAAGCTATTTAAATACAAAGTAAGAAAGCACTCTTTTATGATTCATTAGAAATTTCATATATCGTAAAGATTTCATATTTTATTTTTTGTTATCTAGGGATTAAATTGCCTAAACATAACATTAATCCATTAATCTTCACTTGAATTATTTATCATTTAACTCTATCGATATGGGAAGGTCCGAAACGTCCCTTCAAGCAAAAGACGGCGGCCGAAATTTCTACTCCCTTTCGTTAAGTGTGAATGATTTGACACCCGAGGCGAACGTTTTGTTCCTTAGCGTGGCTGCTCCAGATGGGTTAGGGAAAATGGGGGAGTCTTAGAATTCGGACAGCGCCAGCTGTCATTGTGGCTTTTGAGGGGGAAGTGAATTTCCCTTACCTATGAATAAAGAACTCGGGCGTTGCAGTATTTTAGGGTCCCTCTATTCTAATAGTCTTATGAATCAGAGGGTTAAATTATTTTGAATGTATATCATTTGCTTTGTCATTGTCGTCATCAGCTGAGCAAATAAATTTCTTATTTCATACAAAGTCGAAAGCCAGAGAAATGATAGTAACAAAATGTCACAAAAAAGTTAAATGCGTTAATGACAACTAAATGCACAGCAATCAATGTCTTTCTTAATTTAATAAATAAAAATACAATTGATTGTCAGATGCTTTAAAGGTAATTTGAGAATTTCAATTGAACACTTTTCAAAATGTTCCATCATGCAAATGTGGAAATAATTAAAGGAAGGAATTCCGTCGTACGCGCATTAAATAAATACAATTATCAGTATCGAGTTCAAAATAAATTTATTGCGATCTGAATGGAAAGAATTAAATATGTTATGCAGTTTTCAAAAATCAAAGTGCTGAAAATTAAATCAAATGCAGTAGATATCATATCGAATATTAAAATGAGAAATGTCTACTAATAGCTTTAGTTAATTTTTTTTGTTTTTAAAATATTTTAAGATAGTTACTCGTAACTTATTATAATATAATGAAGTTTGAGTGCATATCTATTATCTTTCCCAATGTTAAGCTACCTTTTTTTCTTACCAATTTCATATCAAGTGTATTGTAATGTGTTGTTTCTCGTAACATAACCAGCTATTATTCATCTTTTTAACATTAAATTTTGCCCTTTGGCACTGTAAATCCATTCGATATCCCTTAAGGCCAGTATCTACACTCATCCAAGAAATCCAATGTGCTGTGTTTCCAATGGACACACGGCAAGGGGGTCAAGGCAATGGTAGCAAAGACAGATAGACAACGGAAGCAAGGACAGAACTAAAGTCAATCATGTCTCTCTCCGGGAGCACGGTCTGCACTTCCTTCCACTTATACATATTCAAATGACAGAGAACCCTTAGGGTTCCAAGCTCGGGGATATACAATGGCGTTAATGTACAAGATTAGCAAATTTACATAATTTAACATGCATTATTTTTCGGTTCTCGTTCATCAGAAATACGCTTATTAAATAAATGTGTGGTCGAACTTTGTTGATGGGTATAAAATATCACACGAAACAATGCAATATTTAATTTTATTTTTTAAGATTATTCAAATAAATATTTTAAGAAATTACAGACACGTTTCATTTCATATCATTATTGTATTTGATTACTTATTTATTAGCTAAGTTTAGCGACAATTTTATTTAACACTGCAACCATTTTGTCCTCTTTCATTGCTAAAATTGACAGCCAAATCAGAAATTATATGTGAGAATAATTTAATAAAATGAAGAAAACATAAAGATCATGTTTAGATATATTAATATCCCAACCTAATAGAGAACAGAACACATGCAAAATCTACCTGTTCTCAGGTGTAGCAACAGTGGCAACAACCACTTCATTATTAGACACGTATAACTTCATTATTTAGACACGTGCCTCTTAGATCGCCATGACTGTATTCTTTAATGCGTAAAAAATTCAGATTCTTAATCCCTTTATTTAAGCCATCGCAGAAGGCGTTGTAATGAAAGCTCTAAACCCTCGCTGCGAACTTAAAAAACATTTACGAGAACTGTTGTTTTTAAAAATAGGAAATTCTTTGTGATAATGGAAACACCGGACGTTCTGTTCATAAAGTGCTCAAGACAGTTCACATAAAACCAGTCTTTTGGCCACGTAAAGAAATTCTGTTTGTCACAGGACACGGACCATTCCCTTCATTCCTTAACCGTTTCCATTTATCAGGCAGTGCCTCTTGTGCCTGCAGGAAGTACGGTGATCCCATCCATTATGCGACATCCTGCCCATTGACTCTCTCTTGGCATATTAAGAAACCTTCTACTTCACTGGAAAATCTGTCGTACCAAAGAATCCTGGAGAATCCGAATTCAAGAAAAAGAATAATAAACATGATTAAGTTCATAATTGACAATGAAAACGTAATGCGACTGGAATAAGTAATCACCTGCCTTTGTACAATAAGTCTAGCTTATCCTGCATCAATACACTGAATATACTAAGTCCTTACTTTCTCATAAATATTTTATAGTAATCTTCCTATTCCTTGTATTCCACAATTAACACGCAATGGCTCCCCATCTCTAATACTTTGCTCAAAACCTCTGCATTGATGTAAACTTCCTCATGTTGTTCGTCATCATCTACATTCATTATTTTTCGTTCATTAACACCGTGTTATTCAAGATATTGTATATATTCCTTTATTTTGATGTCAATTCTATATGTTAACACCATTTTTGTAAACTCTTCATTTGTCACTCTTCACTTGCTATATTTTTTGGCAACTCAATAAAGTCCACTCACATCTGTACCAACCCGGATAGGATCCATATGAGCACTAGAGAAGACAGTGTGGTGTGGCGTTAAAGTGTTAAAGTTAAATCTCTTTATTTTGTAGGGTTGGCTGGTGAGAAAAGTAAGCGAGTTTAAAAAATGTAAGTGGCATGAGTCAAGAAATTTGCATCGAAAGGACAATACGCCACCTTAAGGTTTCACATAGGATCCCTCGGGAAAGTTAATCAACTTTGTCTGCTAATTCATTCTTGTTACGGGACTGCATGTAAGCCAACGAATAAAAATCACCAAGCATGGCCAAGTTTAATGCCAAGACAGAGATGGAAAGAGAGACCCTCTGGGTTTCGAAACTGGAGACACAAGAAGTTCGGAAGGAGAGCCAGAGGATTGTTGCTAAGCCAGAGTTGAAATAGACCACACGGAGGCAACCGGTAATTCTTTGGCCCTTAATAAGAAACGTCCAATCAGACAGCAAGACTACTGACGCCGGACAGCGTTTAACTCTATTGCGGCGACTTCTTACTACATGGCTCTAATCTCAAATTAGTTCATCCTTTTACTTTTATACCTGACTGATGAATAATAAATAGTAGTGACATAAGCCTACAGTAAACGCAGACTTGTAACTATAAATTTAGTGATTTATTAGGTACTAATTCTCACTAGCCAGTCTACTGTCTTCTTCGATTAACTATACTTGTCGAATTTATACATGTATTTTATTTATTCGGAAATAGAGTATACTGTCTTAGTACATTTGTTAAAATTTTGTTTCCTATACGATATTGAATTAATATTATGAGAGAGTTCGAATTTAGAGAAAACAGAATGCATTATGAAGAACATGCTTATGGCAACAGCCATGACTGTATTGTTAACAAGTCTGAGGCAACTCCAAGACTGTATTATTAAAGAACGTGAAATTGACGTCGACCAGCGATGATATATTCTCTCGTATGGTGAGGAATGGAATGACTTTTGGCAACATTTTTATTCCAGAAAATGTTCGTTGACACTTATGTTCCTTAAACGTGTTTGAATTCCGTTTTAAGTTTCATGCATATTAAATTTGCCTTTGTATAGAAATAATATCTGTTGAGGTACCACATGATTACCAATCTCTTTACAAATCTTACAATTCTCTAATATTTATATTTAATTTGTATAACCCTAAAATGCAGGTTTTAATATTAAAGGAGGTAAAAAAATAGGTAAATGCAAAAGTATTTTGAATTTATAATGAAATGTATCAAAAACATTCGTTTTATTTGGTTTTCTGGACTCAGAATTGTAGTAGAAAATAAAACAAAGCCGGCTTCATTAGCTGCAAATATTTTTTTTTCGTTTACGTTTGTTTTTTGTATACATTTTTCATTGTATACTATTTATTTTGCTTACTTATATACTTTTATAGCTAAATATTAATATAATGCTCTCCTGAAAGCACATCTACTCAATATCAAATTTATTAAACAGTAAATACTTTTGTAATTATTATTTTATATTATTTATAAATAAGGCTACTGAATAACCGAAGATTTCCCGCTTTCCTTTTAAAAATTCAATTCAGTATATATTTTGACGATAGTAGAAACACTGTTTCAAAAGACAACATTCTAAAAGTGGAATATGAATTATGTATGCTTATGAATTATGTTTCTTTGCTTTTGTTGAGGATGGCAAGGTAATGCAAAATGATTACCTGAAGTGTTTTCTGTCGTAGTTTCTCATTTCCATCACTTTTTTAAGTTTCATCATTTCAAAGTAAAAATGAGGCATTATGGAAGCAATTAGTCTATCAGAAAATTTAATTTTCAAAAAATTCATAGTTTTCATTGTTTTCGAATTAATATCAGGTAGCCGTTCTATTTGAAGCATTAATTTAAGTAAAATGTCTAGTCTACTTAAATTACTGCTTCGAGTAGAAGAACTAGCTTTTAAACTAATGTTATAGAACGTTCGAACACCAGAGATAATGTGCTTTCACAGAAGTTTGTCGCAAGTTTAAAAGGTTTGTGCATTTCTGTTATTTCTTGAATATGATAAGGAAAGAGGTGATTTATCAGGATTATTATTAAATCATGATTCCTTTTTATATCAAGCAGAGAAATAGATGAAATTTTTAAAATAATAGAAAGAAATCATGAATTTTTAACTATTTAAATTTTACTGAAATGATCAGCAAAAACGTGTTATCTAGTCAAATTAAACATAAATGCATAGAGGTGGAAAACTCAGCAAAGTCAATATTCTTAAATTTTTACATTTCCAATTATTCTTGGAAATCGAAGTTATGTAATCTGTGTTATGTTTATATCTAGTGCAGTTTTTTGTAACCAAAGACTATTCCAACATTTCATCGTAATATATTTGATAAATTATACATTTGAATCGTTTTAATTTTTTATACTTTCTTTTTACATTTAAAACCTTTTTAGTTTCGTGAATAAAAAATGTCTTGGTTGTGTGATGCTTGGATTTAGCTTCAGAAAACGTCAAATAATCTACCAATGTAAAATATTCCTCTTAAAAAATAACTGAAGTTACACTTGACTTATAAATATAACAATTAATATGGTTAGCAGGAAATTTATACAGACCACGTATGATAACTTTTAAGTGCATTGGAAATTATAGCTCGAAAGAATAATGTTTTCAACCTTATTCTCATGTTCATTCAGAAAACTTAATTCCAATTAATACAGAAGGAAATAATCAGTTTCCAGGAAACATAAAGCAATGAAAAGAGTATTGCTTGATTTTCAGTTCCGTATTTTTACTAATTATAAATTGAAAGGATGAAAATATATTTCAGACAGCAAATCATTTTTAGATTTAAAAAACCAATAACGTTATCATTCCTAAATTGCATTTTCTAACAATTCTAAATTTTTAGCAATCAAATAATATATGTTACAGTCTTCTTAATATCAAAATCCTCATTTTTTAAGGTAAAGTTCAAATTGCAAAATCGTAAGATTTGTGTGGATGGCGAGAGACATGTAGATGAATTTAGCGTTCCCACGTCATTAAGGAACTCGAAATTTTAATTGATTGCTATTTCAAAATGTATTTCACATAGTCACAAAAAAGTTCAAGAATTTTAAGACAGTTAATTAATTCTTATTCTATAATGTTGAAAATGCAATTTTTATGGAATAAAATTAATGTTAGATCTTCTGTTGCTTGCAAACGTTTCCGAATCAAATGAAATAAAAAAAATATGAGTTTAAAGTATTTGTGACGATAATTAATTTTAGAAAACGCAAATCGTAGGCATGCATTTTCCTATTACTGCACTGATACTCTATACCGAATAAATATGATACAGAAAATATTTTTGAAGGTTAATTATTTCAGAAAACGAAAATCGCAGGCATGCATTCTTTCCATTTTATTTGAACTTTTAGCTATCAGGTTAGAAAACTTGGCTTTTAAAGGAAATGAATCGATCTTTTTTGTGTTTAATTATATTTCTGAAATCTTAAGAAAACTTTATCCATGATTGTTTAAGAAAATATACTTATAAATACGAGCTATCTGCTTTTGAACTGAACATGAAAAACGTAAAAAGACGTTTGCGCCGCTCAGAGGGTTAAAAAATATTTGAAACATTTTGTTTGCATAAAATCAGCGAAGCACTAATCCCAAATATTATCAATTAAAAAAAAACAACACATACATGATTCCAAGGATTGTGTTTTGTAATTGTTATGTTCATTGAATAGATTTAATTCAGTGTGAACTAATTATATAAAATTCAAATTATTCCCTTCAAGGAAATAATATTTGACGTAAAAATTAAAGTATTAAAAATATTCAGAATTTAAAAATAATAGTATTTTGAAAGAAATCTTTTGCAGATTTAAAATATATATCATTAAATTATTAAAGTTTAGTCTATTGCAATTTGTTAAAAAATAATAATATCCAACAGCTTATAGATAAAGCTATAGAAATATGGCGGTAGAGCATATATATGTTTAAAAGCACCATTTCAACGATTTTTAAGAATATTTTTTATTATGAAAATAAATTTTGTATTAATTAAGGATTGTTGCATCTTATCACCAAATTTAATTTCTTTTGCCACAGTTAATTTGTTCTGTGCTAATAAGTTAAAAAGAAAAATAGAAATAAATGCTTTATATATTATTTTAGTTTTATTAATAAATTTAGGACTTCTAAAATCTTGTTTAATTTTATGAAAATTTAAGTCCTTTCAATAGATATTTAATATTAATTTTATTAAAGTTATGAAATTCGTATCGTTATTTATTTGAATTCATAATTGATAGTAGAAAAAACAAATTATATAGATAATACTTGGTAAAACTGTAGTTTAAATTCCTCGTTCTATCGTAAGCTTTGGCAGTGTTTTCAAATATGACTATGGTGTTTTCATTCCTTACCATTCCCTTCTACATAATTTTTTTATATACTCTTCTATAAACTTCCTTATTACTTTAAAGAATATGTCTTTGTTTCTGTTAATCATAACTTTATTGCAATTACTTCTACATTGTGAATTTATATTAAGACACTATATCTAAAATACATAGTAATATCAATGCAGATATTTAACCCTACAGGATAATTCATTTGCCACCTCTATTTCTCAAATATACGAGTTTTCATCTTAAGAACAATAATCACCACTTTATTAATATAAAGCATGTTAATGGACATATCAACACAATTTGCGTCATCCCATAACTTATAGATGCTCAAAACCACAATGTCAAAAAATCTTCCCTTCATTAAGTTTGCTGCATTTAACGTTTTTTCATCTAGGCAATCCAAGTAGAAAAAAGACTTCGAAGGATAAATAACGTAACTCTTTCTCTGCGTGTCTAGATATGAATCAACTGACAATCTTTCTGATAAAAAAATAGCTTCCGTATCCAAATGATTTCGAAGCTTGAAGTGGGTGCGAAGTCTGAGTCTAGTATTAATTGTGCTAGCTGAAAGGGAACTTTAGGAAGAATTCGAGCATGCGATTGCTCAATTAAGTCTGTTTCTATATTTGTAGTAAAAGATTCGGCTATATAACTTAATTGCAAAGATCAGTATTTCGAATTTATTTTTCATTGTTTTTTTGCAAAGCACTTTAACTGTTTATTTCTATTTTTTGACATTATTCAAACCTTAACTGTAAAAAATAAACTCCTGCTGGAGAAGGGGAAAAAATGTTATCTAAGATTTTAGTTTTAGACTTCATAGAACCCTTCTAATAAATATCAGTAATACTTTGATCATTATGTAAAGAAATTTTGACACTACCTAAACAATTGTAAAATGGATTAGGTATGTGTCTAGGACTGTATTTTGCTGTTTTTTGTGTTTCTCTTTATTCCTTATACATTAGATGCTAAGCAATTGTTTGCAAAATATTTTAATAATATAGTTCAATTTATATATCTTAAATTTATGAAAATCTTATTGTTTTATGAATATAACTCTGCATTATTTATTTTAAAATTGCAGATGCTTCTGGGCAAGATTTATCCCCATTGTTTAAGGTATGGTATATAAGTAGTTAATTAATACTATATATAGGAAATATTTAGGAAAGTTTAAGAGTCGAAGAAGAGTATCATTTCTTTAATCTAATTTTTCATTACTTATATGATGCCTAGATTTCCTTCGAATACAAGAAGGACGAATGGTCCACAGACATGAGTACTTATGGCCAATGTAAGCATTCCTTGATTTCAAGTACATGGAAGCCCTTTGAAGTTCTGTGTCATGATCTCTTTGATCTTAAGAGTACAAATGGCATGTTAACATATAGCATGGCGACCATTAAATTATGATCTCCGTTAGGAGAAACAAATGTATTTTGAGATATATAGTCTATGCGGGTTTAATTCTGAAATAAGTAATATCCAATAAGAGCAGCTATTAAACAGTGAACTTATCGCAAACTTTTTAAATAACTGTTGAAAAGCAACCAAGATCGATTATTATTTAAACGTCGATGTTCAATATGAAAGTAGCTACAATTAAATGGATTTCGAGTCAGATGCATAAAATTGTGTCTAAATAACACAGTCTTAAGCATCAAAATCTGATAAAATTGAGTCAACACTCAGAATAACGCAATTCAATTTTATATTGTAATAAGAAGTTTTGGAAAAACACAGAAAAGTAAATTTTCTGTAATGTTTATTGTTGACCTATATATGAAAGAACTATATCTGAAAATACTTGTTTTGCAAATGGTTGCATATCTCCTACCATAATTTTTGTTTGTTTAATGTTCAGTAGTCGATTTATTAATATAACAGATGTAGCGCTTGAGCCTCATTAAACGCTTAACAAAAATAAAAACCTAGGAAGATTGTGAAGAAAGGAAGATTGTTTTGTTCACTTTGAAAATGTATGTTAGACTTTCGAAATAAATTCAAAATGCCAACAATGAAAAATTAAACAGGCGCAATATTCTACGCATTTTGTGTATGTTTACAAACAAGAGGAGAACCTTAGATATGAAAATCATATGAAAAATAAATAAATATATTTAAAATATAACAATAGTAACCATTTTAAAAGAGATACAGAAAATATATATTAAATTTATATCCATAAAACCTAAAGCAACGGAGCCTAAATTCTGGAACATTTATGAGCATAGTATACTTATAAAAATACATTTGCCTTAAATTGCATTTATCTACTGAAACAGAAATGGTCAATGAAACTCTCATAGAAGAGATATGGCTTCTTTATTTATGATGTTATTTTAAAAAGAGAGAGGAGATTAAAATGTTGAGAAATGGGTCACGATATTATAGTATACTTTTATAGAAAATGAAGGATTTCATGGCCGATAAGTCTGATACTTCGGGAAAGTTTTTCTAAGCAATTTAATGGCAAAAACATCCTTTCTAAATATTTTGAGCATGCTTTGGAAAAATTGGTACCTAAAAACGCTCAATGTTTAGACTTATATTTTTTCAAAAGACATGTGGCAAGATGTTTAAATTCTGTTACGTTGTTTTATTCCCAATGTCAAGAATTCAATAAAGATTTTTTTGCTGTGGAGAAAAGCAGTTCACTGCAACGGAATTTTCATGTACAATAAAGAAATAAATAAATTCAAAGGAATATTATGAAGAATTCTGAAAGTGAATTCTAAAACATGTTACCAGAAACATCGTTGAATATAATTTTTGTTAATTAGAATTATTTAAACACTTCGATATCAATCTAAATTCTTTCAAAAGAAAAGTTGATTAAAAAGAACGAATTAATAAGTTTTTAGAAGAAAAATAATTTGAAAGGAAGGCATGATTAATATAAAATAATGATTCAATGATCCAACTTTTTTCAATAGAATTCACCTATTTTAACAATTTCGTCTGAAATTAAGAAACAAGAGACTGAATATAAAATGTTAAAGTGTGTTTATATATTTTTTATCAGCGGTTTTTATATTTTTGTGTTGTTTCAGAGCCTATTTATCTGAATTTTCTACGTTAAATCAACTAATATCATGCTTTTATAGAAAATGTAGATATCGGTTCATTTTAAAAATGTGATTCATTTAAAAATTATTCAAAATATTTTTTATTTGAGTACAAATATATATTGAATTATCTGAAATAAATAATTAGTTTTGGATATAAAATCAGATTTTAATACTAGTAACTTTTATTTTAATTTGTAAATCAGTCTATTAGATTAATTTCAGACTGCTCCAAATTTTCATTTTTATTGTTGATTTAATCTCAGAAAATTTATTAGCCAATACTTCTAGAACAACAGAGGGGAACGTTTATATAATAAATAAAATATTTTTATTTTGAAAAGTTTAAATTTTTACCCACCATGAAAGCTATACACAAATGGCTCAGAATAAGAAATATTAACCGGGCTTCGATTTCCTGATAAGGCTTGGCTGTTGTGTGTGAGACAGAAGGTGTACTGCCAGGTGTCTCTTTGTAAAGAGAAGCTCCACCCCATTTATTCAGAAATCGTGTACGTAATATTTCCGACTATTTGTGCTTTTCTTTATTCACTCGCCAACTGGACACACGAATCCAACCAACCGATTAAAGTAATAATCTGTGTATCAAATATACGAATTCGTTCATTCATTTCTTCGTGTGTTGTTGGAATTTTCAAACTTTTGTTGTTTGTAAGTAACTTTCTTAAAATGTTGTAAGAAACTTTCTTTATCGTTAGAAATATTCCATCATTCATCATTATTTTTAATCCCGCACGCATACTTTTCAATGCAGAATATTTCAAAAGAAGTTGATTCGTAATCTTAACACCGTCTTATAATGACGTTAAAAAAATTCCATCCCTATCTTGAAAGTAAAGCGGAAAGTATACGTACCCGAATAATACAAATAAAATAGACCCTAATTTCTGTTCTTTCTTTCATTTTTAGACTATTTTCAGCTGAAAAATTACATTCTAACACAAACTCAAGTTTGGAGTTTTGTAATGCAAGATACAGAGCGTTCGTATGAACGTGAAGAAAAAACTGTAAGAAACACTTTAGAACATCTGATGTGGAGATTTAATATGATCTCCTTCTAAGATTGATAAATTTTTAACTTTGAAAGAAAATATCTCAATTATTATCTTGGTTTTTAGGTAGTTTCCATGCTTTTAGATAACACTTGTCAGAAACTAAATTTATTATATTTTCTTTTCTGAAAAATAGTTAACTTGCAGCAAAGTTAGGAAAATAAGTTTTATCAATACAAATTCCTCAACCCAATATCAGTGAAAATAAAGTTTACTTATGCTTATTACATAAAACACTCAAAATATAGTAATATATCAAAGGGCTTCTACCTATCAAATATTTTTGACAGAAATAATAGTTGTTTCAGAGATTGTGATTTTTTTATTTACTTGATTTTTGTCCGGGCTAATTATTTTCTAGCACAGAAATTTTGATCCGGTGTTCAAACCATCAATTGAGCTTGCACCCTATTCAAGAGAAGCCAATATAAGGACGTTTAATCACTAAAGTCTGAGTTAACGTACACCATACCCATTCACATGCGAGATCTTTTTTAGAATCGGGTCTCAAATTTATGATCCTTCCAAAAAGACTTATATGATTAAGAATTTTTCATTATTTTCTTGAGCGCATGATTAAATACCAGCACAGGAAATTCATTTGCAACTTCACATAAGTAAGTTTTTCGCTGTCCATTTCACTAGTAAACAAATACAATTCGAATTTATTTTAATTCTTTGTCAAATAAGATCATCAAAGCAGGTAGATGGAGTAATTTTAAAATGAGAAAATATGAAAAATGAAAAAATACGCTTCTGCAAATTACAGAATAATTGCATTTTCCTCTTTCAAACGTGCTAATTAGTTACCCTTATTCGCCTAAGAAGGTGTTTAAATACAATACCAATTATCGAGTGAATTATTTATTACTAATCGCTGGCTAGTTTCTCTAATTATATCATGTTAAGTCATAATATGATAACATCATACCTATCCACATTAAAATAATATTTTCCATCGTTGAATTAAAAATAAAATGTTTGTTCAAAATTTAAAGGTTTTTCAGAAAAAGTGAAAAATTGTAAGATGTATGATATATTTTATTTCCTTTCATTATAGAACTGCAAAGTAGCAAAATAAGGAAGAAAAACACCTACGAAATCCGTCCACATTTAGAAAAATAATGTCATATACATTGCTCTCATTCTCATTCAAAATTGGTTTTAAGAAAATCGTAATCACAGTTTAGAGATATCGAGAATCGCCATACTGCGAAACCAAGTGCAGTGGCAAACGCAGTGAGTTGAAGAGTATACTGAATAGCAGTCCAAATGAATTAAGTTTGAAATAGCTGTTTGATTGAATATCTAACGTCATCACCTTAGAAGCTTTAAAACTGCTATCGGGAGCTCAGACAATGTGGTTCTCGAAATAACTGACGCAAAAGCTTTAGAAAATTAAACGAAATGAAAAATAGGTTTGAATTTTATCATTTACACTGCTCTAACAATTACATTCCATTTCTTATCCTTCTTCAAATGAAAGGAATGGGAAAATTAAATGCAGCTCCAAGGAAACATTTCATCAAATTAATATGTATTCATGGCACTTATAAACTAACAACGAAAAAGTACTATTTTTAACAGTAGAACCTCTCGAATCTGAACTAAATGAGGGCCGACCTTTGTTCGGATTCCGGGAAATTCGAATCATCTGAAAACTTTCTTAAATTCTTTTGATACATCAAATGCAGTAGAGTATTGACTTTAGGTACTCTGTGAAAAGAATACGAAAAGATTTTTCCTGCGATTCGCATCGATATGCAGTATTACTATCAAGAATAGAAGGTATAAGAGACGGCTTTTTTTCCACGACTTCTAACACTGCGACAACTCCTGTAGACTATCTGCACGATCTTGCAAAATCTTCTGCAAGACACCTAAACTCAACTTAATCCTTCTTTGTATGGGAATAGCATGGGATCCCAGCTGAAAAAAATCTGCAAAGAATTTGTAGAAAAAATCTGTAGAAAATCTGAAAATATTTGGAACATGTTTTCTTCAGATTTTCTGCAGAAAAAAATTGCAGAATATCTGAAGAAAACTATGTTCCAAATACCTTCAGATTTTCTGCAGAAAGAAAAAAATATAGAATATCTAAAAAAATTATGTCCCAAATACCTTCAGATTTTCGGCAAATTTTTCTACAGTCAAGTTTTAGTTATTAATTTCAATTAATGTAATTATTGATTTCATTAATCTAATTTGTGATTCAACTTACTTGTACGATGCCGATTCAGATTCATACTGTGACAAAACTTCAAACTCATCCTGTCCGGGATTCGAACCCGGGTTTGTATACTTGGCAGGTAGGAACGATAACCACAACGCCGCGCCGGAACACACGAGGTGGGGATAAATTAATCTATTTGAGTTTCAACGTCACCATAGCTATCTTGGCGCCATCTAGTTGTGTAACAATCAACCGAGGTCAGAATACGTGTTTCAAAGTCGTAGAGATGAGTAACAGATGAGATTAGTAATATTTTAATTCAGAATCTCTGTTTCAATAAATTCGTTTTCACATTCTCTCTTTCTGGTAAACCTTCTCTCCATCCAAAGGGCGCAAGCTCCACTTTTCCCTTCCTTTTTGGAGGAAGATAGCTAGTCAGAAAGACAGTTGGAAAGCTAATTGGAAATTAATTAAATTATGGGGGAAAAGTTTAAAATGGTAAAACCTGAAATATTTATTTTAAAGATAATTTTAGAATTCATTTTTTCAGTGGCATATTTAAGAATTTAGTGCCTAAGACAATTTTTGATTGGAAAAGATTTTGAAACTCCTGTCTGCAGTAGAAATAAACAATAATGATAATTACATTCTAATTTTGTTTTATATCCTTTGGAAAATAAAGCTGCAATATTAGAGAATATGGTACAAAATATGTATTTAGAGAAATACAGATATTATGAAATTGCAGTTAAATCTTCAAAAAATCAACAGATATTGGTCAAGTTTAATGATTTTGTGAAATTCTGCTAAGTAACTGCAAATTGAATTGAAGACAAAATGCAAAGTCTTAAAAAATCTACAGGATATTTAAAGAAAAAATTAAAAAGATTTTTTTGCAGATTAAATTGAAGAAAAAATGCAGATTTTTTCTGTCTTCAAAAAATCTGCAGAAATCTTTAAGAAAATTTTTTTTCTGCAGATTTTTTTTAGCTGGGATACTTGATTTATGCAAATGATTATGCATTGTCTTTTCTGTTTGCCAGAGAGTGCAGTGAAAAAGATAAGTCTTCGGAGTCGAACATTAAAACTTCTTATATATGGAAAGTTTTATAATAATGAATATTATGAGATGGTTCTATTTTGCGAAGAATGTAGAAATAAGTTCAACATGAAGTACGAAGATAGATCCGTGATTGTAGAGAACTTTTTTCAATAATACGTCCTGTATTTAACATGGGCACATCGTACTAAGAGTACCATTCAGAACTTAATGTCTTGTTCTGTAGAAACAGTGCTGCTGCTTCAACCCCTGAACACTCGCTTCCAACTTGATGGTGTCGAATTTCAAGGAGGACATCGAATGTGAAAAATTACTTAGTCGAGACATTCTAGAAAAGGCCATCGAGTACAATGGTAGCATAAAATGTCCCATACACTCACTCAACAATTTCCAATGGAATATTTCGTATGGAGAATACTTTCAAATTGCAAGTGTATGCTATCTTTGTGCCAAAACCACAAGCCTCCTTAAGTCGCTTCCTCTTGTGCGTTCATCGATGCTTGCTGCACTTCTCCGGAAATTCAAAATCCTCAAAGTGAATTCTTCATCCGAGTACAAAAGAAAAAGTCCCATAGAGAGACATACGAGTAATAAGCTGGTTGTGGAAGTACATAAATGTTGTGTTTTGATTGGTTACATGATACCAGGATAACCAATGTGCGATCATGTCATATTGATGGAGAAACCATGACTTGACTTTCCATAGATCTTTTCGTATATACCTTATGGGATCATGTAGACATTCAAAGATTTTAACGTATTCTTTTTCAGCAGCTCTACAAAAGAGCTGAAGAAATTGTTTGTTTAAAACCTCCTTTCAATCGAAAAACGACTAACAATATCTTTCTTTTGGAGCGGTATTGAACTTATTTCGGTCATGGTGATGACGACGATTTCCACACTTTTTCCCCGTGGGTTAGACAGAAGCCCCCATATTTCATCTCCAATTATCATTCTATACAAGATATAAGAATCTGAAGCCGTAGTATCTATATTTCCAATGCAAATTTGCAAGCTCTTTTCTATTTTCTTGTTCCTGTGTCAGGATATTTTAAATATTTTTTTAACACACGTGATGTATGCCTAGTTTGTCTGTTAAAATGACTTGTCAATTTCAAACTGAGATGTTAAGAAGTCCTACAATCTCGGCAACAGTTTTCGAAGATAATTCCTCAATTTATTTTACAATGGCGATTTGTCCATCCGTTGTGAATACCAATGGCCTTCCCGACCTATTTCCGTCCTTGATACACTGCAGACTATTTTTCAACCGTCGATAACACTCACAACCTATAATTCGAATATTTAATGTTTTAATGTTTTAAAAGTTTCGACGAAAAATTTTCGAAGCAACACGCAAAATTTAACATTTGAACATTGCTCGAAATCCCTAATCTTTTCCTCAAAACGAATATCTAAGCGCATGCTCTGAAAATACTTGAACTGAATAAAAACGATTCTGACTATTTGGTAAAATGACATTTCTGACCCAGATTTCTCTCCTTCACAAAGATCTCAGACTTATGGACTAAGACCATCTAGAGGTTCAATACCTAGAACCCTAATCAGTGCTCCTACAAGTATATAGATTCAGTTAACTTTTGGGACCTATCTTAAAATTGTTTTTGCTTCGCGAGTCTTTCTTTTCATATATAAACACACAGTTTTGATCGTGTTTATAATTTTCACATGTTTTTCGTCAATGTTAAAACACTGTACGTAAACTTTTTTCTGCTCAATTAAGATTTTACGCACACTCATCCAAACTGCAAACCAGAGATTTTTATCAATGTAGTCAGGGGTGTGTCGCAGTGTAAAGTAAAGGTAAAATGACATTTTTCGCTCGTAGAAATTGAAAAGGTTCATTCATACATGGAAGATATTTAAAAATGCCGAAATTTTTTAAATGTATTATGGCATTTACGTTATCGACCTAATTCCTCCTAAATATATCCCATGTTTTATATTTTCTACATGCAGCTGAACACGTCATCTACCATGATAGTATATTGTCTTTATTAGAATTTGAAATTAAAATACCATGCAAAGATCATAATGCGCCAAGATCCAAAACGATGTATGAACATACGTTTCATTACTTCAGTTAGTAGGAAAGAAATCACTGAACGTAGAATAAAATTCATTACCATAATCAAGCAAGGAAGACACTACAATGTATGGTTCAAGTCTGCTCTTAAGCAGTGTTCCTCAAAATTATCTTTCCTGTAGCTCATCTTCTCTGAACTCTTCACAATGTTCTAATTTGAACGAACATCTCATGAATATTTATTCATCTAAACAGTAATAAAGAAGTCTTGTAAAATATACAACCTAGTTCTTTTAATCCTCAGATAATAAACGGCCTAATTTAGTAAGTGTTTTAGAAAAACTTCTCTATTATAAGAAACAAGGCCGAGTCTATGTTGCTAGTTTGAGCACTTAATGAGGAAAAAAATTAAGAAACTTTCCTTGTCATTTGTGGGACCCTGTAAGTACCTAATTCTTGATATTAACTTTTTTAGAAGACAATATTTGGGTCCACAATTTATGGTTAAATCAATATACTATTCCAAAACATGGCTGATAGGACACTATCTTAAGTAAAGTTAACAACTGTCATACTTTTGAGACTAGAAGACCATTATTGATTTAGGGATTCTTCATCACATATTTTAAAAGAGAAATCTGTATTTCTAGTCGCCACATTTATTAAATGCTATGAATGAAAGAAAAACAAACTTTATTATACGGCCATAAGTCAGTGGGCGACGGCATTCATCGGTATAAGATTTAGGAAACACCTTAACATCTACAAATAAAGAGAAAAATTATTAGCAGATTAATGTACTTTTCAGAAATCTAGTAAAAATCGGTAATTTTTTCGAACTGAAATAAATAATTTTGCTTTGAATTTCACTTTAAAAACATATTTAAAATGCATTTTTCTTTTACTCTTATTATTTAATCCGTTTTCATTTCTTTATCATAATAATTAAAACAAATGCACAAATGAATAAAAATGGATATATAATACAAATTTTCAAAATTTTTGGTTTATATATGAACAAATATGATTAAATTAGCTTTCAATTTTCCATTATTGTAGTTTTCAAAAACTTTTAGAAATTTTAAGCAATTTAAATGTATCTTTATTAACTGATATATATTCCCTAAAATGTATCTAATTATTTACATATACAAGTAGACTTTTCTGTAAAATGCTTTAATTTTACACTATTTCCTGTAGCAATTTTTAAAATTTCCGATATTAATTAAATTAAATATTCTCTACAGTTCTCAAGATGTAAGAAGTAGTGATGATATTTGGCTAATCCGATCTAGTCAGTCTTAAATTAAGAGACCCTGAATAGGCTTACATAAACATTTACATTCTAATTTCCATTTTAATTGCAATGCAATAATATTTATGTCAAATTGTATGCCCAATACATTTGAGTTATTTTTTTTAAAGCTATATAATATACAATGCAAATATTATTGATCACACACGGTCACTGAACAATAAACATGACCACTTGTGTGCCCTTCATGTTTAAATCTCCAATTTCTGTTCCTAATTCTGCGTTCTATTCGATTTGGAATGAAGTTGCCTTCATAATCCACGAGTCCAAATTCCTTGCCTTTATCTCAAAATTATCGAACCGAGATAAACCTGATTATACATTTGAAAGCGACTGGAATGATTTCAGTTGGAAGATGAATATACCAGAGAGGTAGAGAGAAACACATTTCTCGAAATTAAAATGGATCAGGACTTGTGTTGCTTGATTAGAATTTGACAGTATTGAGATCATATACGTGCTCGCTTTAATAAAGTAATTAGTATCACATTTTGTACGTACAGATTGTAGTGTTTTCTACAGATTGTAGTGTATTGTACAGATTACAGTGTAATTTATTCACTGAGTATGTTTGTGATTCTTATTCATATCGAAATTCAATAATATTTCTCATTTATCAGTAAAATTTATTTATTTCGTTTGATTACATAAATTTCATGCTACGATGAGCAGATTACACTACGATTACTTATGTAGATTTTACTACTATATCATTAAAATATTTTCTGATGAATAAAACAAAACTCATATGCAGCTCAAATTTCACGAGTTAAGTAGCTAGACATACTATCATTCCTTTTAATATCTATTTTCTCATATAGATCGTCGTAAATTTTAAAAAAAATAAACAGGAACTTCAGATATTGAAAAATATTGACTTGGTGTTGTTTTTTATGAATGTAGAATAAATACATACAATTCATATTAATTGTTATGTATATCGAAAGAAAATGCAGGAATTGGTGCATATTTTAATTTAACATTGATCTTTAATACCAAGATTGTTGTAATAATGTGTCTATTACTCTTTCATCTTAGAATAAGAATAGATTTGAATTTCAGTTGGAATATGAGCAATCTCTATATCTGATCTTACAACAGTTTTATAAGGCTGTGTTAGGGTTACCCAATAAAACCCTAATAATTGATTGTTAAAATGATAGAAAAAACATTTGAAAATAGTGAAAGAATGTGAAGTACAACATATATATAAAATTGTAGATAACATGACATAGATATGTCAATATATTCTATGCTGAAGCATTTAAAAGTTATGAATAAATACCACAACACCATACACTAAATGAAAGTCAGTAAATTGCAGTTGTTTGTTAAGGCAATCGTCTTTATTGCATGTCTAAGAATATTTCTTTATAAAAAATATGTAAAGTAATATTGAAATACTTCAGATATTTGTTGCTCTTTTCATTTGGTATTTGCTTAGATATATAAGTTACAATATCGTATATATAAATATTAAATGTATATTCCATACATATTCTTTTTTTTCAATTCGTTTTTTCAGAAAAGGCATTTAAGTCTCATTTTTATCGAAATTTTTAAAATAATTATTTTCATTTAGATATAACAATATTTAAATTTTTATTAATTGAATTTAATTTTATAATACTCTGTAATCTTTACATTATCTGAATTTAATTTCAGAATACTGAATAATCTTACTTCCTGCTAATCACCTTATAAACATTTTTAGTACCCTGTCCTATTTCATCACCCCATCGTCATAGCCAGATTGATTCCTCTTGAAGGAAGACAAATATAGGTAACCACATGAATGTTCGAAATGGATCATAGATATTATCCTACGCTGATTTCAAAATGGGTAGCATGATTTTATATGTAATAAGGCTCAGTTATAAAAACTTATTTTACTATTTCCTGATCTCATAAACAAAATATTTACTAATCAATTTGAAATGATTATATAGGGTGGGCACTAAAGTTACATACACCCCGTTAATTTCAGAAAGTCAGCCGCTATAGTAATAAAAATAGTTTCTAGGCATAGTAAAGTGGCTATGAACCGCCTTGGGGTAAACTGTGGAAATGTCAGTTACAAAATTTTTGAATATCATTGCTTTAATACAAAAATACAACATCTTATGGAAATTAATACTAAAATAAGAACACTTAAAACGCACATTTGTTTGTCCGTGATTTCCAAAACTATAACCTCACAAAATGTGGAGGAAAGGAGAAAATGTTTAATTCCGTGCAAATAATGACCCTTTGGACATTTTCCTGTACGGATATCTCAAACTGCAGGTGTATGCCACCTCTCCACCAACACTGTATGACATTCGGCGACGCATAATATGATAAAATATGCGCAACGGGAAATTCAGATAAATGTCCACATGTATATTGTAGCTGGCGGAGAGCAGTTTAAACACCAAAAATACAGGTATATTGTGATAATTAGTTGTTTTTTTATCTCTTTCTAACACGTTTCGTCATGCAATATTGTTTGAAATTGAGAGTAAATACATGACGTTTTAAGCATTCTCTTCTTAACATTAATCTCCACTAGCTGCTTCTTATGATAAGTCGATTATGTTCTATAACTTTGTGATTGAATTTTCCCATATATCGTTCAGTTTTCGATATAGAATTGCTAATTCTACAGTTTGCCACCTTGGGAGCTGAGAGCGGTATTTTTTATCGCAATGCATAGCCACTTTACTACACCACTATTATGACTATATATTATCACAGGGTATCACATATACACCACTTTTATGACTATAGCTATAGTTGTTCTTAAATTAAGAAGAGAGGTAAGTAACTTTAAAAGGCCCTCTACATAAAAAATATATAATTTGAAATTTTTCGCTTCACTTTTTGAAAATCAATGAATTTATTAAAACTTAAAAGCGTATTCGCGAAGATATAAATAACCAGCAACGAAATCAATCAAATCTCAACAAAGAAATGTAATTTTCTGGAGGAAAACTCTTCTACTTTCTTCAAGAGAATATTTCAAAAGAAGGGATTTTCAGGGACAGGAATTGTAAGAGAATAAAAAAGAAGAAAATCTGGAGAGCTAAATTGTTTCGTTGTGAATTGAATAGAATCCTAGAGCCTTACGCTAGGGGAAATAGACCAAAATATTGGGGCTCCTATGCAGGAACAATTCCAGTTTTATCTCTAAATATTGAAGGACATCCAAGAAAGCAGGGTATCATAATTAAAAATTATATAAGAAAAGCCATCGGTTAAAATACTATGATAAAACTCATTCCAAGCAAGTTACTTTTTTAGGAAAAAAATATCTTTCCTGACAATTATCTCTGTTTTGGTTAAGAATTGAAATATATCAATATGAATTTTCTTCATTCTATTAAATTGTTTTCAGGATGTTTAGTTTCCTTTTTACGCATCTGAAAATAAAATGTAATTATTAAAATTTATAAATGGTATTAAGCTATTTCTGTGATTAAGATTTTCTAATCTAGTAATTATAGATAATTTAAGGAGAAAGGTTTCCCACAAGACTGAAAGAAACATTCACTGCCTGATTATTTTTATGCTAATTTATGTTTCTGTAACGATATTTGAATAAAATAAAATAAATAAATAAAACACTTCTATTCAAAAAATAAATACCGCTGTCAATTTATTAAAATATACTTATTTCAGTGATACGAAATATTTCAATTAGAATTAAGTTACGTTACAAAGAAAAGAATTACTGGAAGATTTGAAAATTTGAAACGTAAGAAAAACTAGGGATACTTGGCAAAAAGTTTTAATTTTTCTTATACAGTGCTGTTCAAAACTATTAGAAAGGACTGTGAAAATTTCATTTTATGTTTATAAAATTGAAGAAACTTGATAATATTTTTTTGATTTTCTGCTACCTTATTTCATCCTCCATAAATGCATATAAGTTTCAGCTATTTCATGAAATATCACTACTTCTTAGAAAAAAATTTAAACAATATATTCGAGCTGTTAAAAATTATTCGAACGACAGATGACGAAGATTATATTTAAGTGAATAAGAATTTAATTTGTTTTCATTTGGTAAATTTTAATAACAGATTAACTTATTTGGTAATTGAATTTTTGTATATGAAGTAATAAAACCAACAGTAATGCTCAAGAGCTAAAAGATTTCTTTTGATCTTCGCCACCGAAACAATGGAGATCGAAAGGATGAGACATCATACGAAAACTTAGCTAAAAAGTATAAATTGTCGAAATAATGTATATATTATCTGTGCAATAAGTATGAGACGACAGAATCTATCGAAAACAACAGAGGGCGAGACAAAAAACCGAAAACAAGTACAAGAGAAGACTCTATGAATATAGGATTTGCACAGAAAAAAACGATATATCGTCAAGAGAGATTGCTAAAGACTAGAAATTGAATATATAGCTCTAATTGTTTGCTTTATAATAAACAACTCAATGTTGGTAAGCTGTATCCAAAGAAAAAGACCATACATTTCAATGCATCTGAAAACAAAACATGGCAATGCTCTTGGCCTATGCAAAAGATCATATTTCAAAATTTTCACAATTTTGGGGCAGTGTCTTGTGGTCATACAAAAGCAAATATGATCCTTTTGGATCAAAAAAATTTAAAAGTGTGTGGGTGCGATCAGGTGAGGAATTTAAAATGATGAATATCCTACAGAGAGTAAAACACTGAGAGGAAATGTGATGGTATAGGGATGCTTGTCTCTAAAGATGTTAGTGAAATTGTGATGATCAACGGTAAAATAACTGTAAGTATGTACGTCGATATCATGTCCCAAAATCTGAAGAAATCCATCAGAAATTTAAGTGTGGGTCGACGCTATGTTTTTCAACGATATAATGATATAAAACACACGCCAAAGATTTCCAAAGATTATTTCTTAAAAAACAATATTAAGATACTGGAGTGACCTCCACAAAGCCCAGACCTTAATCCTATCTAAAATTAATGGTCAGTTTTGAATCAGAAATTTCCTTTTGAAGAGCGAAGAAATAAAAATCAGTTTTTTGAAACGATAAAAAATTAATTGTGTAGTATCAACCAGAAGACAACGCAGGGACAGGTTGATAATCTGAATCAAAGATTGAAATCGGTTGATTTAGGCCAAAGAAGGACCACATAAACATTAAACACCGATATTTGAATTTTAAAAATTGTAATGCTATTTTTGTTGTAAGGTTTTGACCGTTCGAATAATTTTGAACACATAATTTAGAGTTATATGAAATTTTTTCAATTCTGACTTAATTTGCGATAAGGTTTGAGTATTTTGAAGTTTTTCTAATAAATACAATTGAATTATAAAAAAAAATATTATATTTGAGATATAATTAAATAAATTTATTTTCTGTAAAAAAAAGTGTAATATTTTCTATAGTGTTCAAATAATTTCGAACTGAACTGTATTTCTCGAGTATTTTAATTGTTAGGATCTTGAAAGAATATGTTTTTATTATAGATAAATGTATTTATGCCAAATTGATATCTCATTTCATCTTAAATTAAATTTATTTTACATCTAGCATCAAGCATTCCTAACCTAAGAGATACTTGGCATTAGGGGTAGTTGTATTTTCCCCTACATGCTAAGAGTACTTAAATTCTTTCGATGGTTTGTATGTGCACGAAATTCAGATGTTAGGTTGAAACTACTGAATTGAAAGCGTCTGAAACATCAAATCTATTAATGAAACTAATATTAAAAATTAAATAGTATGATAACTATAAAACTTAAAATTAGTTAAAAATAAATAAACGATAAGGATTGAATTAAATGATAAAAATTATAGCAATGAACTGGAAAACTAGGAACGTCACTAGCGTGTTAAGGATTTGCCGGTTTTGGAAAATTAGAATAGAACCGAATAGCACCAGAATGGAAAGAAAGTATCTAAAAATGCTATATAAAATAAGAAATTTGAAAATTTTAACCCTTCGAGCGGCGTGAACGTCTTTTTCTGTTTTTCATGTTCAATTCAAAAGCAGATAGCTTGCATTTATATGCATATTTTCATAAACAACCATGGATAAAGTGTTCTTAATATTTCAAGGATATAATTAAATGGAAAAAATATATTCTACGAGAAAATTCAGCCAAACAAAGTGAAGATCTCAACCGAAATGTCGAATCGTGAAATAATTCTAAACGATTATAAACAGTTCCAGCAATAGGTTTTTATTGAAATGATAAATGAATAAAAAGTCTTTATACACTTAATATATTTATATAAAAATTCTTTAACACATACGCGCGGTGCACTCACGCACACACATACACTTATATATTTCTCTTTTTTAGCATGATGTATCTATTCTTTACTGTAATTAAATGCTTCTTTAAATTATTTTATATTATTTTAATGCATAACACATATTCTGAGGATACGAGAAAAAAATATAAGATAATATTTACAAAAATAATTAATTTTTTAGCAACTAATTGCTAATGTGTGATAGGAAAATTTTTCACTAAAGTACAAAAATTATTTAGATACCAAAGTACATAGAAGATAAAAGTAAATTTCCTTAGATTAAATTACTGCGCAAACATGAAGCAATGCTATAGGAGAATAATTTTTGTAGAAACAATTATTTTCTTAATCAATTAATAATAATTATTTAATCTAAATTTCAATGTTAACGAAAAAATATTTTCTTAACTACTGTGTAAATTGCATTAAATTAGATCTTTAGATATATAAAATGTTTAATTGTTTAATTTTTTCAATTATCTAGAAATTTTTGATTCTCCGTCATAGATTTGTCGTTGGGAAATGCGTTACACTTTCCAAATACAACTCAGAATCTAATGTTCAAATAATTTTATTTGGTTTTCCGTTTATTTGAAAAATAATTGAATTAAGTTTTTTGCTAACTAATTTAATTACAGTAGTTGTTTACATTTCAATAAAATCGAATTATTTCCTTTATGTTCAGTTTAAATTACCTTAATATATTAAATATAGAATTTAAAGCATTTTAATTTTTAAAGTAGTTGAATGAATGACCAATTTTAATGGAATTCATTTCATCACCAATTACAGTAAGAATGAAAAATTTATTGTAACATAAAATTCGAAAGAAATAAAATAATAGCTTTAGCTCATTAACTCTTAGTTAAGTAGTTGTATAAAAAAAGGAAATTAATAGCTAAAATGTCGTTACTTTCTTTAAAATATCAACATGATATTCTTTAAAATGGTATATAAAGAGCCAATAAGGAAATATTTTATTTAAAATAATAAAACGAAATTACCAGAAGATTTCTGCAGAATTTCCTGTTTGCGTGATAAGTTCCTTTTCACAAAAATAGCGTTTTCTCTTGTAATTTCAAATGACTCTAACTCAAGAAAGAATTGAAGTACGCTGAAAGTGATATAAAGATCAGGAATTAAGTTTTTTTAAATATAAAATTTTATAATCATGTGTGTTACTAATTCGTGTTTTAACGATACATTTAAAACAAAAAAAAATGATGGGAAGCTGTCTTTTCAAACAGCCGCTGATGTTAAAGGCGTAGGATTACTTTACTAGCATGGCTGTTTTTTTTCTAAGTTTCTCGTAAGTTTTTAAGTTTAGGTAATTTTTTGTAACTTCTGTTGTTAACCTTTATCTCTAAAATAAGACGTTACTTATGTTTTTAACTTGTGTAGTTACAGAGATATAGAGGATCTTCCCCCATACCAAGTTTTGTGGCGATTTGGCATGTGAATCAATTTCCTTCCTGAGACCACAATGGGAAGTACGTAGTCCTACGTTAAAATAATAATGGAGAATTTCTAAATGGAGGAAAACGCAATTTTCCTGTTTTATTTATAAAAAAAATCATACCTTCAGATTTACATAGTACATTTCCTTCAAATCAATGTCTCACCTTCCGATTATGACTTGACGAAATTCCTCTTAGGATTGAGATTGAGCTGAGAAAAGGCTTCTTCTTAGCATTCACATTTGTTTCGAAAATTATAGGAAGATAAGAACTGTGATGCATTTAAATCTCCTGTGGCAGTATTTATTTTGACTTTCTTCATTAGTAATAAACTTGTTCGTTTCTTGTCTTGATACAAAATAATATGGCCTACAGAGTGAACAGAGGCTAAAACAAATACCACGGAGAGAGTGGTGCAATCGCAATGGATCAATGCTACAGCATATATTAAATTACCTAGCAAGCAGTCAAGTACATACAGATAAAAATCCTACCAGTACAGTACCTGCAGAGTTCATAAGTAAAATCTTAATTATTTATTATTGATAAAATGCATGAATTTAGCCTTTATATAAATTTAAAAAAAAATTATTTGATCTTGTCACCGAGAAAAGATTTTATACCTAGAAGTATAAGGAATTCATTATAAAGGAATTATATTTTTCAATTCGATGAGCATCCAAAATTTATAACTTCAGTAAAATAAAAAGAATTATTTAAATTCCTCTTATGAAAATTCATTTCAAAGTCGATCCATTCATATGATATAAACAATTCCACTTATAAATAATTATTTTCAAAAAATCATATTTTACTGTACAACTTCAGAGGCAATTAAGAATGTTATTTTAGAATTCGGACATCATTATTTGTTTAATAGTCAGTTTCTAAAAAATTGTGAAACTTTTGGTTACACCGGATAAATGTAACAAAAATAATACAGATTTTTATATGTATACACACTGATTAAAAAGACACGGCCAAACTTGAAGGGTATGTTAGGCATACGATAAGCATCTAAAATCACATAGGAACAAGAATGCACATCAAGAAGCATCAGATGGCATTTAAAACAATGCAGCGCTGACCAAGATGTCGATATCTTTCTTAACGGTATTTAGCGGAATTTTTATAAATGTTGCCTTATATATCCGTCTTTAAAGTTATGAAAAAAAATTACGCTACTTTTCGAACATGCGCAATAAAATGTATCCATTAGAATTCTAAATGATAGGAAAAAGCTTGTTACATATTTGAATTTTCAGCATCTAAGTAAGCAGCAATTTTTAATCATATTTAGGCGATAAGAAGTTACTTTCAATTTCTTAATTTTAGAATAATTGAAGCTTTTAAAAATGCATAGCAATAGAATAGGTCAAGTTAAAAATATGACTTCCTTTTCATATAAAATAGGCCCTTACTCGAAACTACTTCACGAAGAATTTCAGCACCAACAACAAAACCAAGACAAGTCAGAACAAGGAAAAGTAATCTACTATTGAAGATAGAAGTTCTATGCACTAGATACGATTTTTTTCAAAAGTAGAGATTCTCACAGTCAAGAAAATGTCGAAAAGAAATACTCCAAAACTTAAATTTTTCATCCATCAATGGAATAGAATATCCCAACCATATACTCAAGTATATAGGTTAAAGTATTTCAAATAGATAAACTTTTCAGCAGTTTCTCAAACTATTGAATACCCGTCAAAGTAACGGAACTCCTTAATGAACAGTTCGAATTTTAAAGCGATAGCTTAAGAAATTGTGATAAAACTCATTTGAAGAAAATATTTTTTTTAAGGATAAATGTTTCCTGACACCATTTCTTATTATTGTGAGAAAGAAGGAAGCTTTCTTTGTACTTTTCCTTGTTCTCTTAAATTTGTCTCTAAATAAAATTTCGCATAGAAAATGATAAGTTTTTTGTTTTTCTTTCTTCGAATGTTAATTTCTTTTTTGCGATGAACGAAGTACTTAAATAATTTCAATAAAAAAATAATCCCTGTATAATCTAGCAATTTCGAAGATCAGGGTGTCCTTATTGAGTGGTCGTGCATCACGAAGAAAGTAGTTTCCGAAATTTATTGACAGTTGCATTCATAGTTTAATGAATTTTATTCTAGCTAACATTTACATCAAGTATTTGAAAAAAGATTCCATTGCTTACAAATAATTTTGGGTTTTGTTTCATTTATTGAAATAGGTTTGATTTCCTTAAACAATTTTGCGTAAGACATTGGTTTAGCGCCTGAAAAGGATTGATAATAACCCAGATGATTTAAATATTTCAATATAGCAAATATTATTATAACAATATTCAATTTAATGCAGCAATTCAATAACTCAACTTGATACTTTTACCAATTGAGAAAATGAAAATAGAATTAATGTTTTAAATTGTCCTGCCATACTTAATATGTTAATATGCTACATTACTACTTCTTGATACGTTGTACCACTAATAAACACACTTTATGTATATACATCTTACTTACTGAAAGAAAACGTAAATTCGAAACCGCTAGAAATGTTCATAAAATAGTGAGTTCCATAATGAATTTGTGCCAATTGCTTTTGAAATAAGCAAAATAGAGGCTAAATAGTCCAAATTAATTCGTTTCTCGAGTTTAACCTTAGGGATATATACAACATTATCCTCAAACTAAAATCTTATATATGTGAGGAAATTTAACGTTGACATAATTTTTTGTAATCGAGTGCCTGAACGGATGCTAAAGGGAAATTTATTCGTAATGGACTGATATTTTGACTTCAGGAATCCTGGAAATATATGATTTGAATAAATTTTATTTGGGGATAATTTATATATAAAACAATAGTATTTTGTTAAAGGAATGTGTAGCCTTTAAATCGTTCTTTTTAACTTTCATTTGTAAGACACTGTTCTATCGGGAACCCAAAAAAGTTTCTGATTCTTTGAGAGTACAGTAATCACGTGATATGACATTAAAGCAAGCTTATAGTCTCTCTACAGAAATTACTTACAAATCCCTAAGTCTCTTTTATATTGCATGGGCATATCTGATACAAAAGCAAAAGTTGTTATTAAAATTTATTGCAAAGATAAATTAAAAAGTTAATTGCTTTTTACCTCAAAGATCCATGTTGTAAAGAAACCCTCTTTTTCGGTGTTAAGTTACCATACGCCAGAAAAAAATTTTTACAACTTAAGTTACAAATAATAATTGGCATTCAAGGTAACGAAAAGAAAGCTTGGGTTATTATCTTTCACATTTAAATGTACTTGCCTAGTTCCTTCTGTAAACTCTTCAATAATTGTTATATACTTTGAAGAATGAAATACACTATTCAGTTTTTCACACAAACGAGAAAAAAATCTCAGTCCCCTACCCCTATTCTGTTAGTCTCGATTTCACTTCGAAACTAAAAAAATATGCTGGTGCGAAACTACCTCCCCGAGTGCAAAGTAAACCCGTTTTACGGTACACTAGACTCCGCTTAAAGTGATCGCGGTTAATGTCGTCTTTCGCTTTATATTATCAAAAACCTTAGATCCCGAACAGACGTATTCAAATGTACACAAAATTATTCGTTTGGTGTGATCAATACATCGTTTAATGCTATCAGTTTTGAAGTAGAGAAATGACCTATCCATAGGGTTACCATAAATTTTTCGGTTGAAATCCGGACACGCCGGGGAGGGAAGGATTTTGGGGCGGCCAAAGTATAATATAAAATTCTAAAAGCTGCTGCCCACTTATGAGGAACAGAAAAAAGTTTAAAGTGTCAGAGTGCAAAGAGAATACAATTTTTACTAATTTTTGGTTATTCAAACTTACATTAATGAAAAACAGAATTTAAAAAAATGCCAAAAACTTTAAATCTTCAGTTTGAAATGGGGCCTGGATAAAATGGCTCATCTACTTTCTCACCAACAATTGATGTGAACAGTGTAAACAATGAATTTCCTTTCACTGGAAGAATGACGTCAGCTTTTTTGAATACATCAGATTTTCTCTGTTACAACTAAATTCCACTCCTGCAGCATTCACTGGCTTAAATCCTTACATTTTATAGATCCCGACACTAGCCCGGGATTGAACTTGAAATATGGACTATCCGAACTTGTGGTAGCCCTACCGATCCCTCATTTTCAACAAGCGTTAACGATTGGCGTTCGTAGAATTTCTTGCTCCACTTGAAAGGAAACATCTGGGGGTCACTTTCCCCCACAGCATCTGAAAAATTTCGGGATTTATCTTACGTGACCACTCTTTGAAGGTCGTCTATTTAGCGGGTAGGGATGAGTTTCACATTCTTTTGTCTGGACTAGTTTAAACGACAGCTATATTGCTAGGTTTGGCTTGAAATCTGTTGAACAGTCATAAACTAATGTTTCCGACGATTGAATTAGCGCAAAATGGTTTTTTAAAGAACTGCCTTGAGTGTCAAGCGGAAAATTGAAATTCTCGACATATATGGAATTTTACCTAAAATGAGTCAACGCAACGCTGAGGCGAAGTTGAAAATCTCACAGACTCTTTTTTGTAAAATTTTTAAAAATCGTGAAGATATATTGAGGCGAGCAAAAGAAAATGAAAACACTGATTGTAAACGAAACAGATGCGGCAAAGACGAAAAAGTTGAAAAAGCCCTGAAACTTTGGTTTACAAATGTACGAGAATGTTTCTCTCCAATCAGCAGCCACTAATGCGCCAAAAAGCAGGAGATTTGGCAGCAAAAAGGAACGAAACAGAATTTGTTGCTACTGATGGTCGGTTCCACCTTTGCAAAAATCGGGAAAATGTAGTTTTCAAGCGTGATTTTTTTTCCTTTTCCCTTGATGTGATAAAAATATAGTTGATTTTATCCAATTCGGTTATTATTATCATTCTGTGAATGTTATCATAATTCTTAAGTCCCGAAGTAATCACAATAAGCGTAGTCTATTGTATATAAACTTACGAATGTTTACTCATTTCCATTACATAGAATAAAAAAATAAATATTGATGATTTTCAAATTTTTCCATCTACAAAATAATTCCCATTTGAACAATAATAACATTATGACAATAATATTTATTATTTTGTATGCGATAAGCAAACTAAATATTATCAGTACATTGAGTTACGATCACAAGAAAAAGTTCGTAACAAATACACTTTTCTAACAAGTTTAATACGATTAACTCGTTAATTTCCTACCGTCTTTTCAGAAGTCAGTTTATTGTAATTGCGAAGCAACAAAAGCCAAATAGAAAAAAAAAGTGATTACGATTTTTTTTATTTCCACTTTTTACAGAAAAAGATAAGTCAGAATAAGCACATGTTATTTGTTTATTTCCCCTAGCGATATCTTAGATTCGATTTTCACGCATATAAACGAGATTAAATTCGTAAGGGATTCCTAAAAGGAAAAGAATGTCTTGAGTTTTTACACAGTGATTCGCTTAACATTATTTCTACCTAATACTATAAACTGAGATACACAAAAAGGATTTCATTTTATGTTACCTATTCTGAGTCTGCTGGAAAACTTTCCTTTACACACTCTTTGTGTAGAAAAAAAAGTACCTTGATTAACTTGACATGTTTCATGTTTGCAACGAGAGGATTTTGTAATCGATTTTTGATTCAATTACTAATATGCCAGGTTTTTGAAATTTTTTAGAGTTACATATTCTGAATCACAATACACTACTTTAATATTTTTAGAACATAATTATAAGTAAAAGGATTAATTTAATTAAGTTTTGATTCTATAAGAGTTGATAAATTTGGTAGTTAATTTGGGAAACATTAATATCAAGAATTTATATCATTTTAATATGGAATGTTATATTCAACACAAAAAATTAGAAAAATTTAAATTTCAATTTTTAGCATCATAATAAAAGAATATTTTTAAATATTTAGTTTATTAAATTTAAGAAATTTTGCACTATCAATTATTCCAAATTCACTCGATAGTAAAAATGACAAAAAAAACTCAATTATTGTTTTGAAATTAGAACTGTATTATTATTTTCAAAAAATGATTAAATTTAGAAATTTCTTCTATGTTCTAGGATATATCATCTGATAATTTTTTATGATTTATAATTTTTAATATATTTATATATCATTCATAAGCATATTCTATCTCAACTGTCGTAACTTAAACTTAAAGTAAGGAGAAAAACCAGTATCCAAAATACATAAATGAAACAAGAAATTTCAATAAATAGCTCTTCGCAAACGCCTATCAATTTAACGTTCTCAGGGGTTTCTTTTTTGAAATTTCAATTGATAGACAAATTTATTATATGTGAAGTTGCTCCTAATTATCATATTTTTTGACAGAATGAAACGTAGATTGCTTCCCCGGAAACATTTTAAGGTGGAATAAACTAACTCGTATTTAAAAATAAAATGCAGTTGTATTGGATAAAACTTCAAAATATATTAGTTACTGATATTATGATTTCTTAAAAATTGTAAAAATATAATAGAAGGAAATAGAAAAGAAAACTTATGGCATGCAAATTCTTAAGACTGTCAACTCTCTCAAAGAATTCTAACATTTTCAGGGAATAAATAATTAATTGCTGCCATGTGTAAACAATGTTCTATGTTTATAAAGCCATAAATATAAAATGATAACTTGATAATTAAACATTATTTCACATATAGTTTTATTTATTCTTTCTGCGTTCGCTGACAAAACATAGTCTTCTTTATGAGTGGCTTTCTTTTTTATTCTCTAATTTAAGATCAGTTACATATATCAATTTATTTCCACAAAGTTTCAACTACTCATATGATAAAATCTCTAGAAAATTGTGCAATAATTGTATTTCAAAATTGAATTGAAAGTGTTGGAAATCAGGTAAGTGTTTTTTATAATTAATTTTTAATATCCAAACTCTATGAAAATAAAAAAAATCAAATATGAATTAATTAATTGGTGGCAATCGGCGATCGCATGTAGGTATATTTTTACTGACAATTTTCAGGAATTTGAAGACAATAGGCAAAGGATAATAGGTCAGTGTAAAAGCCGTTGTAAATAAATATTTCAATTGGCATGTTTTCTTGAAACATTCTTCATACGTCTGCATTTAACCCATTAACTGATTTGCCCGTATGCCGCACGTGCATTGAATTATCGCAGTTTTAAACTAAATTTAAAACTAAAACAAAGCCATTCATAGACGTTATAAATCAATACGAGGATTACATGTAATCCATAAATATTTCAGTTATCTTTCAGGTTCTCGGTTGAATTAAAATGACAATGCATTCCCAAAACAAAAGGTGCAATCTAATTAGATTGTTAAGAAAATAAAACCGTTAAGGGTTAATTGTCCCAACTGTAATTTGCTACGAAGATATATTTTTAAATTATAAAGTTAAAACTAAACAAAATTAGTACTGCTTAAAGTGCCATTGAAATATGGCTGCATTTCGATAAAAAAATAATGCCTCATAAAATATTATCGACTTCACTTGAGAATAAAAAAGGAATGTACTAAGAACCAAAATATTTTTTGTTTGATTGCACTGATTTAAAACTGTTAAAATGTTCAAATATGTAAACATTGTGCTTTTTATCTCTTGTTATTTTTTTGTAGCTCATTAAAGGGAGTAACATGTTTCAGCAAATTTTCAAAATTTTTAAGTAGCTTCTATCGTAATTTTTTTATTTAATTTTAATATCATTAAATAGAAGATATATGATAAATGATTTTGAAACAAATGCATTAATCTAAAAAGAAACAGTTTGAACAGAGATTTCTGTCAAACATTCCCGTAATTCAAATATTTCTGTTATGCTATAATGCTCTTAGTAACTTGATTTTCTGCGTAAATATCACACAAATTGAATTAAGCCGAAACATACGAACATTCAATCATGTTCTATACTGAATAGAATGATATGAGTAACAGAATTGTTATCTCGTCTATAGAAAAAAAATTTATATGTTATCTCTTTTAGAGACTGATTTTATGTCATTTGTCACGTTCTAGAGCATTTGATTTTAAATAACTCTAATTTAGCTCGAAAATATGTTGTTGATATATTCCATTCAAAACATCAACAGACGAAGAACGCGAACAATAATAATGTTATGCCTTCCACATTTCACAGTTACTTTTAGATATGAATACAAAGGAATTTAAAACTAATTAGGGAAACAAAGCGCCTTCCGTAACTTTAATTTGCAGATCATTAACCAGCCACCCAGTTAAATTACTAACAAAGACGGTGACAGAAATCCATTAAGGGCGGCACATTTGATCATTTACTTAATTGTTTTGTTTGATCATTGCAGCTTCAATGAACTTTAGCAATTACTTTCGAAAAGGATATAGCTGAAGCATCAAATGTATGTTGCTATACGGTCTTAGTTGCAAAAATAACAAAACAAAAGCGATCGAAACTAAATAAAAATTGTTTGATAACTTTTCAATTTTTCTATTCCACACGTTTGAAATGTTTTCCTCTTTACCACGGCTACTTTTATCATGAGTATTTTCGACGCTTCAAATATAAAGTTTGTTCTACTTCGAGTTCAGTGATGTGGAACAGTTCATTTATCACTCGCGCCCAAATAATAATAGAAATATCAGTAACTTTATTGATATTTAACGAAAAGAACAAACAGTTAACTGTAAAGATTAAAAAGAGTTATCGTACAGAACAGCACATTTTTCATTTTATTTTTGGATTACTAAACAATATAGTGCTTTTATTGAATTTCGACATTAAATCTTATTTCAGTTAGATAGATCATTAAAAAGGGTTACGTTTTGGTTTCAGATGCAATTTTAGAGATAAAAATACTACAAAGTATAATTATGAATGACAGGTTGAGAACATTGGAAATTTCGAGTTACTGTAACATAAATTGAAGTGAGATCGAGTTTCGAAATTTAATCTTAGAATATTCCGTTGTGATTTATTTTTTTTTCTTTCATGCGATAACTGCTAAAGAGTTTAAGAAAAATTTTAGGTCAGGTTTATACAGCGGTGCTCTGCTCTTATATATAATAATACAAACTCTGTATTTTGTCTTCAACCCAATCCTATAATCAAGATGATTTAATTTATATTGAGTAAGATTTAAGTTTACTTGCTTCCTTGTAATGTTGCTCAGTGTTTAAAAAATAATAAAAGTTGATGAGAACTGCAACGGATTATCTTTAACTGAATATACATTTCTTTTTAAATGCAATGAAATTTATGGATTATACTTTACATTAAGTATTAACCTTAAAATTGCGTTACTGTCACAATCACTTTTGCAACAGCATCCACTATATTATATCCGAGGAAGTTTTGTATTTATGTACATTATAAATGTAAGTAATGGGCTATAGAAATTATCTACCGAGTACACTTTTGTTTAGATAGAGTATTTTAAGATATTCATCCATATATCATATATATCATAAGACATGTCTTTGCTGTTTATTTATATGCAGTTTATGGGGTTTGGCGGTATAAATTAATTATTTCACAACGGTTTAATTAGCTTTATTATCTAATGAAATTTTGTCAAAGTTTGGACACTTTCATTATCATTATTTAAAATTTTTCACTTTATATTTTGTTTATTACAAGTGTTTTGATTGCTTTGATTTGCTGTCTTCGCCTTCTTGTGTGTGTAAATGTTAATAATCATTACCTTATATAAAAGTGCAAGATATATTGATGTAGAATTAAATATCAACACGAAAACTGTTCACTTTAAAATATGGAATTTGAAATCAGCATACGTATTTCTTTATTGAAACAGCAGCCACTGTGTCGAATCTCTATAATATTCACACAGTTGAATGGGATAGTTACCACTCTTAAGTGGACTATTATACCAGGTAGTAAACTATAAAAGGTTTGAAAAATTACTTTTAAGACTATTGCAAATCACTGGCAAATTATTTAAAAAAATGACACCCAATTTGATGCCTACATTACTTTTAACAAATGATTATTTTTTAACAAATAATTTAATTCATAAATTTTTTTATTAATTTCTTTGAGAATAATATTGCTAGTGCGATGGTTTCTGGTTTTTAAAGTATTTTCAGGAAAAATTCTTTGCTTTTATTGGCATCGTTTAGCAGATTATATTCTTTTTAATTTAATCTAACTATTGCAAATTAACTTACTTGATTTGACACACAAAGAAATATCTAAATGCGTTATTCTGAATATGTGATTTTATTTCAGTCCGAAGCTTTCTTCATATTCAGTTTGTAGATTAGCTTACAGTGGCTGCTCGTCAGATAGATAACGAGCTATGTTGCAAAAGAAATCTTCAAGAGAATGAAATTAAAATAGTATGTTTCAAAAGAAAAATTTTACTTTTAAACATTCCAAAATGCCTAATTCCAATTATCTGAATTAAATTTTTAAAAACTGTCATTGTATCTTATTTCGATGAATGGCAATTAAAAAAATAAAACGAATATGCATTAAATCAGATGGGGAAACATAAATGCCAAATCAAAACGAAAGAGAACAAGAGAATAAATATAAATCAAGAGAGCGACGGCATTTTTATCAGGTGAAGTAAGGTAATTAGAAATGATTAGCAATGTGCTTAAACCGAAATTTCATTCTACTTTTCTTCTTTAGTAAATCTTATGAAATTGTTTCCTAAATACAAATCAAAGAAATGACTCAAGCAATTAGAAAGACAATCTTTTGTTGTTCTGATTTTTCAGATCAATCGCCAAGTACTCAAACAAGCTTTTAAGCGAAGATTGAAAGGACGCCAATAATGAATAATCATTTGCTTCTCATCTGAAACTGTTATTCACGTCCCGGAGTTTTATTGTATTTCGGTAATTAGTTTCGGAAAGGAAAGGATGGAAATAGAATTGATTACACTGCCGACAGAAATATCTCAATCTGTAAACACCTAAAGAACATATCTTTAATCAAAAGATTAATTTCTGTACTGTGTTCCTTCATCTTCTTAAGAAAGATGTTTTATTTTATTATAAAATACTTTATTGAAGATTGCTCAAAAGTTTAGAACATAAATTAATCTCTTAATTATACAGTGTTGTTCAAAATTATTAGAACGCTAATGAAAATTTTACACATTTTATTATAAAAAATAAATTGATTTTTTATACCTCAAATCCATTAATTTTATTATTTATTCAATCCTCTTCGTTAGAAAAAGTTCAAATAACTCAAAACTTTATTGCAGAATATGTCAGAATAGGAACATTTTCATATAACTCTAAATTATGCGTTGGTCAAAATTATTAAAACTATCAAAAACTTATAATGAAAAGTTAACATAACGATTTTTTAAATCAAATATTAGTGTTTTATACCTAGCTAGCCCTCCTATGGCTCAATCACGCTTTTAATAATTTATTTATGCTATCAACCAATTTCGGCGTTTTCTGCTAGTTGACACTTCGTCATTCATCTCTGATTAATATTTTTTCTTTCTTCAAAAAGGCAATTTCTGATTCAAAATTTACAATCAATTTTAGATGGGATTACGGTCTGGGCTTTCTGGTGGCCACTCCAGTACCTTAATTATGTTTTCTGAGAAATACTCTTTGGCAATCTTTGGCGTGTGCTTTGAGTCTCGTTGAATCCTTCGAAAGATAGTATTTTCCAAAGGGCAAGAGCTTTGCATGTTACATTTTCAGATAGATTTTCTTTTTCTAGGGATACAGCATATCAACCTTGAGTTCTTGATTCTAAGACGAACTGTTAGAGCTGATACATTCAATTTCAAATCTTTCATGATCTCTCTGGACGATATATCGTTCTGTTTCTGTGAAAATCTTACATTCACATTCTCTTGCACTTGTTTTTGGTTTTTCTACTTTTCGCTCTCTTGTTTTCGATGCGTCCTATAGTCTCATATTTCTTGCACAAATGGTAGGTACCGGTTTCAAAACACACACACACACACACAATTCATAGATTTTCCTAGATTTTCATAAAATACCCTATCCTATCGATCGTAATTGATATGGTGGCGAAGGTCAAAAGAAATCTCTATACTCTTGGGCATTGCTGATGGCTTGAATTCCTTCATACATAAAAAGACATTACCAAATAAATTAATATAATGAATTTTTTTTGAAATTTACCAGAATAAAAACAAATCGAATTTGTACTAACTTAAATATAACTTTCATCATAAGCCGTTCAAATATGTTTAAAGAGCTATAACATTCTTTATAAAACAACAATCCTTTCTAAGAAGTAGTGATATTCATGAATAACTATAAATTATACACTTTGGAGGATGAAATAATGTAATAGAAAATAAAAAATAGCAAATTATCAAGCTTCTCAAGCATTGTGCACAAAAGATGAAATTTTAACAGTCCTTTCTAATAATTATGAACAACACTTTAGTTCACTTATAATCTTAGTTATAGACAAACGAGTTTGCAAATCAGTAACGACTACTGACATTTTTTGTGAGCAATATAAATACCAAAGCATAAAACATAAACTACTTTAAAGAAAGATATTGAAGAAAAATCATTAATACTTATGAACTTGAAAAAAGCATCAAACGCTGCTTCATACAAACACCTAAAATTGTCTACATTTATTTAAGACTCTATAATCGAAATACCTGTTTTCCTAAGAAACATATCTAGAAATTATATATTTTTAATTTACAGTGTTTCAAGGCTGTTGTTTTGAGATCTGTATAATTTTAAATTGCATATGGCTATTCGAAGTTAAAACATTTTACTATTTATAAAAGATATTTCCTCAGATTTCAATTTAGAAATTCTCGTTCCTTTTATGTTCATTAATGAATATAAAATCAGCTAGACTTGCATATTTTATTTATAATTTTATTCTAAAATGAATGTAAAATTAATAATTAATTTCATATGTTATTTTTCATCATATTTATTTTCTTGTTTTCTTTGCTCATCAGAAATAGAAAAATTTATTATTTTTATCTTAATATAAATAAAAGTCAATGTGGGTATGTGGATATGTATGTGTGTATGTTCCACACCTCCTCCTAAACTACAGAAGCAATTTCTTCCAAACTTTGCACAATTATTATTTAAGACAAGAGAAAGGTTATTGTCAAATTTTCGAAGTTCGAAAGTTGATTAAACATTTAGAAATTAACCGAAACCGTTTTTCCGTATTAACTTCGGAGCAAATTATCCGCCCCAAATACTTTTATACCATCTTAAAGTTGAAAAGTTTACCTTTTTCAATGATAACAATTTTATATCTGTGAAATGTTTCCTTCAACTTTTATTAATTTTTAAAAATTTAAAAAATAAATTATTACAGCAGACGATTCTTAAATAAACCAAATTTAATGACATTTAATACAGTGAACCTTTCAATTATTCTTCCTTAATCCTTTGGTATTTCTGTATATTTTTTAAATATTGTTTGGAAACGCTTTTTACTGCTTCTGAAAGAAGAGTAAAGCTTATTTAATTAGATTTAAACATTGCTGCAATTAATATCTCCTTTCATCTTAATATAAATAAAAGTCATTGTGGGTATGTGGGTCTGTGGCTATGTATGTGGCTATGTTCCACATCTCCTCCTAAATCAATGGACGGTTTTCAACCAAATTTTGTACACTTATTATTTAAGACAAGGGGAAGACATTTATGACTTTTCTAAGTCCAAAAGTTAATTAAACAAGCAGTTAATTAGAAATTAACCGAAAACGTTTTTCCGCCGTAACTTCGGAGAAAATTGTCTGACAAAAAATATTTTTATACCATCTTACAGTTAGAATTTTTACCTTTTCAATGATATCCATTTTGTTTCTGTGACATTTTCCTTTCCATTGTTATTAATTTTTAAATGTTCCATTATTTTTAAATACGTGCAGACGATTTTGAAATAACGAAGATTTATAGCTACTCCGTTGCTAGGCAACGGTTAGACTTTGAACTAATTCACCTTTATTTCTGAAAATTTTGCTTATTTTTATAAATATCCATGTAATATAATAAATCCGAAAGTGTGTCTGTCTGTTTGCTACTCATTCACGGCAAAACTACCAGACCGCTTTGGATGAAAATTGGCAGAGTTGTAGCTTGAAACCCAGGAACGGACATTGGGTAGGTAACGTCATGTTAAAATCATTATTTTTGATTACAGATAAAAATTAAATAATTAATAAGCGATTTGCGATGAAGATTACTGCTTTATTTTTCATTCAACTGTCACGTTATCCTTAAGGAATGCGTAAACAAAATAAAATGTCACGTGATCCTTCAGAAAAGCGCAAGTATCTGGAATAACTTATTTTGAAAGTCATGCATCACGTGATCTTGCTGAGAAAAGAAATAAATAATTAATCACTGGAATAATAGATGAAAAATAAACGCCGGGACAGAAATCTAATAGTAGATATGATATAGTTCCAAGAGTTTTTAGATTAAAATTTAAAAACTAAAGTTAATTATAACTAAAGGAAAATATCGTTCAATGTTTACTTAAAATAAAAGCCTAATTTAGTGGAAAGGTTGCCAAAATTATTCTTTATCGCCCTTTTCATCGACATCCAAGATTTTTTTTTTTGGCGGTTAAATTTGCAATCAAACGATTTAACTAATTACAATTGTTCCATTTCGAATTTTAACGCTTTAAGAACTGTTTCTAACCGATTTAAATAGAAAGGATTACACAAACCCAAAGAACACGGAATTCAACGTTTTGTTTACTTAAGAAAGAACTAATTCGAGCTTGGCGCTTGATACAGTTGTCAAATAGATTTGGCGATTGCTTAAATCGGAAAGTTACCGGAAAACGGTCTATGAATCCAAAATAAACAAACCAGGGTCATCCATTGACGTATATGATATGGTTGTCAGAGTTTTTAGAATAGGAAGGTATATTTTGTCTTATGTATTCTTTTAAACAGTAGAAGCAGATGACATATAGCATGATGGATGATATATTCCAAAGATCAGATGATACCGTCGAGTACAATGATGTAATTTACAGTAACGGAGAATTAAAGTAGTCGTCCAATTATGTATTATCAACTCTCAGAACTTTTGATTTCCCATTTCTACATATAACGAAACATTTACATTCGTGAATTTAAAAAAAGTAACAATTCAAATTCTTCGCGCACGAAGTCGTGGGTAACAGCTAGTCTTTAATATAAATAAAAGTCACTGTGGCTATGTTCCATATCTCTTCCGAAACCAATGGACTGTTTTCAACCAAATTTTCCACACTTATTATTAAAGACAAGGGGAAGACACCTATGAATTTTTCAAAGTCCAAAAGTTAGTTAAACAGTCAGTTAATTAGTAATTAACCAAAACCGTTTTTCCACAGTAACTTCGGAGCAAATTGTCCAACAAAAATATTTTTAAACCATCTTAAACTTTAAGATCTTACCTTTTCAAAGATACCAATTTTATTTCCATGCAATGTTTCCTTCAAATTTTATTATTTTTTGATCTTTTTTAAAAAATAGATTACTTGCAGACGATTTTGAAATAAAGCATTTTTATAAATACTTCGTTGCTAGGCAACGGTGAGACTCAACAAATTTCTTTTTTGTTTGTAAATATTTTAAAAAGAAGTGAAAGATCATAGATAGTAATTAAAATTTTTCTAAATTTAAAATTAATCCAGATTTTGAGTTTTTTGTGATATATTTCGAAAGTGTTATGTTACAATAACTATTTTTACATTATATTAAAATTTAAAAAATAGCTCTTCAGTGACACAAATTTCATTTCCGTTCAAAGTGCTGCTCTCAATTCAATAATTAAAAAAAATTCAATTGTGTATAAAGTTCACAATTTGTATCAATATATTTTTTAATATTAAAGAACAAGAATACGTATGAAGATGTGTTGCTAGAACATATAAACAAAATTCTGGAAGAATATTAAAGAAAAGTTTAAGAGCAGACGATTCACGATTTATATCGGGGATCTGTTTCATTTTGACGCTTTTTATTAATGAAAATTTAACTATTTAATTAATTGGTCCAAAACATTCGTCAAAATCTTTCTTATACTTCACTATTTATAATCAAAATGTGAAGTAAAAACTTTTCAGACGATAAAGGAGTTTTTGTATTATAATTTTCTATGCGAAAATAATGTTTTCATTAAAAATATTAAACATAAAAATATTTTATTCCCGAGCAAAGCCGGGAATAACAGCTAGTACGTAATAAATTTCTGTATAACGTAGATATTTCATCAAGATAGACATCGTTTCCTTCAAACATCAGTTTGGTATACATTCAATGGATATGATTGATGAAACAGGGCCATTGCTACTGCTATTGAAATCAACTAGAAAGTGCCGGGGTGGTGATTGACATGAAGCAGATTGCAGGATGACAAGAACTGAATTATATATCCGATGTAAGCCTTCCATAGTCCCATTAATTGGTTGACAAAATTACTGACAGTCTTCCGGACGTCGGGGCAGGGCAGAAGATTGGCTCAAGCTTGAACATTACAAGGTTCTCTTTTGAAGCAACATATAGAGTACTTTATTCCCTACAATTCTTTCAAGATAATTCTTTTAACATTTATTTTAATTATATATTTTTAAGAGAGGTATGTAATTGTTAGACATATTTTACCTCGACCGTCAAATTATTAACCTTCCAGCGGGAGCGCTAAAAATTTTTTCACGAGTAAACGAGTGTCATATTTTTTACGACAGAAGCATAAAATACATATACATATGAAGATTTTAGAATAGAAGTATGTAATGGATTCGTATTTATTCTAAATGTGCTGAATATTTTTCTTTCAGATCATTTCATAGCTTTTATATAAAATTTGAAGAAACTCCATCTTCTCGAAACAAATTTATTAGAAACATTTACTTGAATGTATCGTAAATGCTTCTACCAAAATGATGTTCTAAACAAAAATAACTAGAAAATGAACATAAATATTCTGCGTAAATAACTTACATTTATATTTATGAATTTAAGTTTCTACTCAAATGGAAATGGAAACGAACGCGTTCTTGATGTTCACCTAATGTAAGTATGAAATTCGAATTTCAATTCTTTATAAGCTCGAAACGAATTTTGCTTTGTTAAATAGAGATTAAGTCATGTAATATTGCAGAAATTAAATGTATGTTGTATTGAATTATCTCTTTCTTAATTTATAAATTATAACAAATTTCAAATGGAAATGATAAAGAAAAAGGAAATTGAAACATAAGTTTTATATCAGAAACACTTTTCAGTCTATATATAGAAGAAAACTGTTTTTGAATTTTTCGAGATTTACCTAAATTCCTTCATTCTTCAGAGACAAAAAAAAACAATTCGTGTCCAGTAAACACTTCAACGAAACTTAACATGAATTGTGTGGGGAAAACTGTTTCATTTACCTTTGACTTGAATAAATTACTATTTCGAAGAAATTCTTTTAAATTTTACACTTTTTAAAAGTATTGCAAAATGAATACGAAAAACATACTATTTACTATAATTTTATTATATTCGGTACAATTGTTACTTCAACTTATACTTAACTTTACATAGAAGTATTTTCACACGGTAATAATATGGGGTGTCATATTTGTGATATGTTAAAAGAGAACAAAAGTGGCATGATTTCATGCAACATAGTTAAACATTATATTGTTTATAATAACAAATCATGTTCAATTTCACATCCTTGCTAATGCGGATCAGTTACACTAGCTGCAAATCTGAATATTTCTACCTTTTTGGAAAGCAGTGTTGATACATTTATTAGGTAATATACCATTTAATTTTTCAATCCAGTGTGAAATTTTAAGCATTATCCAGCAAATAACATGAGTTTAACCATGGGAATCAAGTTAAATATTTCATAGAACGTTTCTAATCATTCCATATCACTTTATAACCCTTCTTTATTAAAATTGAAATCATAGTGGGATTAAATTTACTGAACATAATCCATATCAAATGCTGATATCTACGAATTAATTAATTTAAATATTTTTTTCTGTATTCTTATATCATCTTTCATTTTCTTTGATTAATTATTCAGGTACTTGCACATATGAGAGTGTGTACTAAACCTAAACTTGGGTATTCTTAAACTTCAAATTGTTTAAATTTAACAAATCTATTATAAAGGAAGGAGCTTTACATTAGGAACACAGGCAAACGTTGTTTAACATTAGATGGCTGCCGCTCGCTATTTCCTGCTACATAATTTTGGTATGCGATCTACCATGAATGAGGAATCTGAGTACGTTTTCAGCCGATTTGTAATCTACTTTCTAATTTTATATATTTGTAACTGCTAGTGGCAGAATTTTATATCCATACAAGATAAAATACAAAAATATATCACCAAAATTTTTTTATATAAATAAGTATAAGCTTATCGATTTTCTAAAGCATTTAATCAATTTCATAATAAAAATCTAATTATCTTACAAATCAGAAATGTTTTAAGCTACTTGATGTAATTATTCTAGATTTGGAATTAAATTTAAAGTTGTTTTCTACAGACGGAAGGGACCCGGTATTCTACAAATAGAGTTGTATTATCGCATGAATTTATAATTTTTATATATGCTTTTTTATATACGCATATAATGAATCTCAAAAGAGTGTGAAGCTAAACTAACGAAAAAATTAATGGAAAATGTAAATAGAATACTTTTTGACAAATATGTCATATATGAATTATAAAAATTTAAAATTGCAATAATAAAGCCTTTGTGACTGACATTTTAAGTTAAAAATAGCATCTATTTATGTTACTAATTCAGGATTTATTACTCAATACTTGATGATGTAACTTCCTTAACTATTAATCTTGGTCCAATAACATATACCTTAATGCATACCGTCTTCTACCTCAGATGCATGAAAGAATACTGATATGACAGAAACGAGGTAATTCATCCTGCACGGACTCTCAGCATTAATATGAATTACCATGAATGTCGAGCGAAAACAAAACCAGTTTTTCAACTCCATCCTAAATAAATAACCTGAAGCCATATTTAACTCCTAAGATGGCTCATCAAATGTTTTTGATGTAATCTTTAAACCCTTATTCTTTAGGATTGAAACTTTTTGAAATTCAGAGGTAATAATTAAAGTTTCCTGAAAACGTACTACAATATGATATTTTTCTTACGACAGAATTTCGCAGGACAATTTATTATCTTGATCCCAAAGGTGGGAAGAAATGATATTCTACGCAGTGCTGCCCAATTATGGAAATAATTAACATACGTTTATACTAGGTGTCCCGAAAGTGAGGAGTTATTTTGGAGAAATCAGGAACTTTAAAGTAAAACCAAGTTGAATGATGTTCATCCAATTTTAAATGAGCAAAAAGTGTACAGAATTTTTGGTTTATATCTATAGGGTGTTCCAAAACTAAAATATTTATTTTGTTCGATATTTTTTTCAGAATTATTAAATGGATAAAACAGAAGGAAAAATATTTTTTTTACCCCATATCAGAGAAGTAAAATTGACTGAAGTAAGCGAAAAATGTCCAAAAAAATTTAACGGCGGACAGATGCCTAACTGAATCAACCAAACAACTGACTAACCACTAGTGAAACAAAAAATGTATGTAAGAGAACGCTCAATATATGGCAATTCAGAGTGTTTCAATATCATGTTTAATAAAAGGTAAATAGCAAAATAGGTTTTATCACTGTTAATATATTAGCTTTTTTGTTCTGAATGTGAGAATTTTGGGACAGGTTTCAATTATCTCGCAGAATGAAAAAGGTTGACGAATCAAGAAGAGGACGATGAAGAGAGAGTTTTTTTTGTATTTTATACCCTAAAAAAACTCAAAAAATTACACAATACACATAATGTGGATAAATAACACAGCTATGTTACTTAAAGTAATAAAATATAACAAATGTTTTTTGATAGTCTCTTCAAATTAGTAGTGGGTCAACTTACACCATCGTCGAAGCAATTTGGCCCAAGCTACTTGGTGTCAGTTTGAGGTTTTAAATTAATACTGATAGTTAATATATTCAAATGTTACAATGACAAATTCTTTCTAAATATTGTAACTAATAGTGTCAGCTTAAAAAATTGAAAATTTTGAAATCCCTTTTTTTAAATTCTTATTAGAAAAAACTGGCCAACTAGCCGTGATCTACCCTACTGTCTATGCTTGTAACATACTGCTGTATATGTGCCATGATTCATATATCTTACTATCTACAATTCCGACGCTTAGTTAAAATAAATTTTCTGAAAAAATTATCTTCGTTATTAATGCGTTTATAGTTTAAATTTCCATGTTTCTGTGTGTCTTTAGAGAAATATCTTATGATTTTGTGCTATGGTATTTAATTCATTTTTAATGGTCTTTGGCTTGATGCGTAAAAGTTCAATTCTTCTGTCATTTTTTTTATTTACTTTGGATCTTCTTGTGATGTATTAGACCATTCAAAAGTAATAAACACTGAGTTTTCGTCTCTATGTTAACTAAATAATACAAATATTGTTTAAATAATAATATTTTTAAAAACGACAATTTAATTTTCTATATATTGGACTGTTCAGTTGTTACATCATTAATACTGAGACTTACTCGTTTCTAACATTTCTCATGTCGTCTATTAATCGAATAGTCATGTCATTTTGTAGAATTTGAATTTGTTTATCAATTATTATAAGAAAGCAGCAAAAGTGTTTTACAATTCTTATTTAATGCATCTTTTACAGCATTAAAAAAGCAATTTGATTCTTTAAAATTTAAATTAATCATAACAAAATATTTGTTTTAATTTTTTTTTCTCAGACAGAACGTCACTCTCAATTTAGAACCTAAAACAGAAGTTCTTGGGTTAAATGTTACATACACATTGCAGATAAAATGTTTTCACGTGTCATTTATATTTCAAAAACGATTTTAAATTCCAATTTCTGACACAATGTTTATAGAAGCATTTTAAAAATAATGATAGACAGAAAATTCTTTCAAAATTTTCAGCCTTCTAATATCCGGACTGTAGGAAAACAAAAAAAAAGTGATAAATACTTTTACTGCATCTTTGATAATTTACTAGATATCAACTCTTGTCCGATACCTTCTTCCGTACTTTGAAATATCTCTAATAGAAATCCTTAAGGAATATTTCAGAACAAGAAAATATTTGTAAGAATTCATAGATGCACTTTCACCATTAATCTTAATGCTATTGAATACATGAAGTCGCAAACGAATGATCAAAGATTTGAGTTGGAAAATCGGAGAAAATACAAAGAGCATCTTAACGAAAGGATAGTGTTAAAATAGACTAGCAGGGAATGAAACCTTTTAAATTTAAATAATGCTTTCTCGATGCATACTGAAAAGGTCTTTTTAAAGTAAAAAAAATATTTTATGCTTGGGATGAAAAGCTTTGAATTAGTTCAGAAATGATCAATTTTCTTGTGTACTTGCAACTACATTTAAAGGTTATGAATGAAGGATATAACTTAATGAATGCCAATTCATAGTCTTAAATATATATATTCACAAGTAAAATAACAAATACATCAAACATCAGCAAAAACAATTTTAACTGATTACATATCTAAATTTAAATTATCCAATAATCAAAATTATTATATTAATGCCAAAAGTACCTAGAGAAAGATTTTGAACATATCATATTAATTCTGTTACTGTTAAGACTAAATTAATAATAGTAAAAAACAATCCAAATATAGATTTTTCAAGAATTTAAATGATCATCTCGACTCTGGACAACTTCAGACATCATACTTCATATATATATATAGTTAAATATTTTCCAAACAATCAAAATTCAAGTAAAACTTTCAATATAAACGCTTATTAAACTGATAATTAAAATAAAAAATAAAATAATGTTACCTTATTTATAATCATATAATCAAATACAAAAAGATAAATTATAAACTAATGTATTAATACTAATTAGATTATTATTACTATGAAAAAGACAACCCAGAAATGGAATTCCAACAATAAAATGCCAATCGATTATGTCGCATTAATCCGAATTTGTGGCGCCAACCCTCTGCGAAAGACAATTGTTGGAAAAAACAAAAAGTATGGGAATAAATCTCCAAAATATTTCAAGATAAAAAACGAGAAAATATAATTTAATGCTAACCGATTCAAAGTCTATTGTATTGACATGAGCTTTATCTGAAATACAGTTCCGCATTCAAAGTGAAAATATTATTTCTAAATTAGGCTATAAATACTATACTAAACATCATTAAAAAATTAAACTATAAATTTAAATTAAATTCATTATAATAATACATATTAATATGGAAATATATTTATAATTAAATGATGCAATATTATTCTAAATCTAGTGGCGCCAACTACCTCTATAGTGAAATACTAAAATCTTTGTGAATTCCAAATATATGATCACTTCAAAATAAATAAATCTAAAAGACTGTTAATTTAAAGGTGTTAAAATTTTTTATTTACTTAAACAAACATGAAATTAGTAGGAAATCCATATCTCAAAGCATTTTCAATAAATGTATCAATATATGATCTCTGTTTTATACTGTCTGTGATTAAAATAGTGCTTATATGAATATAATTCATGACGATGTTTCTATAAATTTGAATATTGATATTGCTGTTTCTAAAAGGAAGCCTATTTATATTAACTCTTTAATTCCGAGGGAACTTTTTCCTCCCAGCTCCTTTAAAACCGAAGGTTTTAGAGAGGATGGTACATTGAAATGGATCCTTCCATCGTGTGTGGTCTTCACCCCACCATCACACTCCCCGCTATTCAAGGTAATAAAGCTGTCAGCGTCCTACTTTGAGTGATTTTGTCGCGGTTTTTCCGCGAGGGTCGAACGGCAAATCGAGAGTATGCCTTTCGATATTACTACTATCAGTTGTAATCGACTTTCCTTCATAAAAGAAGAAAACAAAAATTTAATAATTTGAAAAATATAATGGCAAACTTTTCATCAGGAAGAGAAGACCACCTATAATATTAATAAGTGCTTTTTCCTGCTAACGACATAAGAAAAAGCGTAAAAAATGTATCATTATACCCTCAAAAAGCAAAAACCTATTAAAAATGATAAATTTCTGGAATTAATGATGATTTGGAAAATCGAAAGCTAAAAATTCGAATACATAAGACCTAGATTAAAAATGAAAATACAGAAATATTCACAAAAATATAAAAGAGAAAACGGCTTACCTCCGCCGGGAATAAGAACACGAGTACTGTAAGTCGCTCGAGGAAATGTGAAAAATGTCGCCAAACCTGTTACTGTCGTTTCCGAGCAGAGGGAGAAAAAGAGACAAAAAGGCTCAATGCTTGAGCACAAAGTTTTCAGGAATACTATTTTTTAAAAGTTGATCAAACAAAAGCTTTGATTGTCGCGATCTTGAATTTTCATTTGAGCAAATACATTTAATACGAGAAAATTGAGTGAAAATTGTGTTTCTATAAATCTTAATGCAAATAATAGTAGACTAATAGGAAAGTTGTTTGACACTAAAATTAAAATCCTTTTTTTGTCATATATATATATATATATCGATACAAAAGTTATTAACAATATGTTTAATATCCAGAACTACAAAATCTGCTTCAAATTTATTACTGTTTGTTTGTTTAAGAAGCAAGGCTGAAGGATAAATATTTTGCCACGTGTTATTAAAAGTTGCATGATTAAACACAATAAGATCACCACATATCTGAAAGCCTGAGTATGTATATGAAAATAATTCCTTTCTTTCACTATTTTGAAAATAAGTCATTATTACGTCATAATAAGAATAGTATCGTAAACCCCATTAGTCGGTTTTAGTGCCTACCAAGTAGTATTCCCATGTGACAAAAAAATTTTAAATTTCATTTAGCTATGACAAGCTAATAACCATTAAATATGATTCACGAATCACATTCTTTTTGAGACACTAAATATTTTGGTGAATACTGATGTCACAACACTTTTAGAGCAATAGGCAAGAAAAAAATAAAGATTAAAAGACTCACAAACTTAAAGCTTTATTAAAAATTTGAACATCTTTATCTGTTGTATTTTATAACACAAGAAACAATGTTCAACGTACAGAGACATTATTATGTGGAGATGATGTCCACGTATCATCTGTCGGTATCGCCAAAATTTTAATTAAAGTTATTCTTTTCCGCTTAAGATAATGATTAACAAGTGGAAACAGGCCTAATAAAGCCCATCAAAATAGAAAATGCTAATATAATTTTTTTTTATCTCTAGAGAATGCATCACAATAAATGTGGTCTAGTTTAGGTATTGAGGTTTAAATAACCTCATACTCCTCCTTGTATACCACGCACTTTATTAGTTTGCAACAGCATTCTATTTTAAATTTAACCCTGCTGTTCTGTTCGCATTTACTTTGCAAATGTAACGTTCGGGTCAATATGAACCGAACACAAAATACTAAGTATAAGGACCTATGTTCTCCACGCCTTCTGAACAATACTGTGTTTAGAGATAAATAAGTTATATTTTAACAGAATAAATTGATATATTTGAAAAATAATACAATGAGCATTTTAATTTAAGCATATGTATGTAAAATAGGTAGATGAATTCTAATATTTTTTTAATATTACGTCCTTTTATTTACAATTCAGACAAAAACATGATACATGTTGTTTGCATATATGTTTTTGCAATTCTTGCTGTTAGATTGCAAATATTGCATTAACATCTTTTTTTCGGCTTTGTCA
>BGPR01004142.1:0-14494 GCA_013235015.1 Araneus ventricosus | reverse complement strand
TTTTTATAATTATCCTAGCTACCTCTTCCCAACATATTTAATATTTGGGTCTCCCCAATTTATAATTTCAACAAATTAACACTTGCACAACATTTTTTTTTATCATAGCTTTATTTACAGAACATGCATGGGGCAAGATTATTACTGAACTGTAAATTAACATTGGATGTTAATGAAAAATCATTTTGTCATTTATCTTGTATTCGTTTGGCTATATTGCGTGACTCTTTAATTGTTTAGAGATGTTGTTCGGTCTAAATATGTGAAGGAAGTAATAAATTACCTATTTCTTCTAAAACGAGTTTTCGTTAATTTGTTTTCATTCCATTGCTATTTATTGATGTCCAGATAATTATTGCATCATAAGCAGGCCTATACAGTATATTATAAAATATAACTATAAGCTAGCATTTTTTCCCTTTTACAAATATATGTATTCAAAAGTTGATCAAGAATATTCACAGCTCATTTACTGGCACTGTACCTTAATATCATATACGTCTTTTTATCAAGTCTGTTACTAATTGATTTATAATAAGGTATTGGTTCTCATAAGAATGATGATCTATCCTTTTCCATATACCTTTTCGAATTCAATAATTGTAATTTTTGATTATATCATTCTGGATTGTAGACCTTCAATGCCGTTTCAAATGCACTTTTTATAACCTTTATTCTTAATGTTGAATACCTAGTTACTTTTGGAGACTTGTTTTTATAAAATTAGCAGAATTCAAGCAGCCAGAACGTGGAGGTGGATCCAGTGGCCAGTATATATTTTGATGTTTGGTATGAATAGGCTGCACATTACCAACAGTTTGAGTAATAATATTGTCACCATAATCAGAAGTTTCATTTTCCTTACTTGTATGAATTTCATGTTCAAAAACGTTTTACACTTCGCAGTCAAGTGTTTCCATTAGCTGGGCTATTTTAGTGTCACTCAAATATCTGCGAAACTTTATTATTTATTTTTTCACGTCATTGTAACGTCAAGAGTTATTAATATTTCTGTATGGATGTGGTGTTCTCATACAACTCACAACAGGCGAAATGATTCGATACAACACTTACAACCTTACTGGCGATATCGTATCACGTGACCTAGCTATCGCTCTCTGTGCCCTTGACTGAAATTGTCTGATTATGCAAAGCACTTTAAATGACTTTTCATTAATTTATTTATGCCTATTCCTATTTTGTTAATAATATATTGTGCGAATTATTAACATGCAATATAATGCAATAATAATATAATGCAATATATGCGAATAATTAATATTTAGAGCGAAACTTTTCGTGCTGAAAAATCTGACTCTGGTGAAGAAAATCTAACAATTTTGAAGACAAGTGCATTTAAATGTGAAAGATAATAAGTCTAGCTTTCATTTTGTTGATTTTAATGTCAATTATATTTGTTAGTTAAATTGTAATTATTTTTTCTGACTTGAAGTAACTTTCTACTGAAAAAGGGGGTTTCTTTGTACCATAGAAAATTGCGGTATAAGAAACCCCAGTTTTATTTTTTAAATTTATTTTGTAGTGAATAATAATAAGACACGGTGTCTGCTTTTACTTCAGATATGACCATGGTGTATGAAAGGAATATAGGATCATGTAAGTATATGGATGTCTCTTCAGACACCCTAGAAACCTGCTTTAATGCTCTTTAACGAGATTAGTGTACTTTTAAAGAGACAGAAACATTTTTTGATATCCCCAGGGAACAGTTTGTTACACAAGAAAGCTGGTCAAATGGGGAATTCTGGAAATCCCGATTTTCTCCAAATGAGAATGAAAAGACCATTGCAGCTTGCAGTCCATTTGAATAACTTTGTCATTCCTGTCAAGAATGCAGACCGTAAAATGATACTATATGCTTATCTAACTAAGAAAGATATTTAGCACTCCATTTTTCGATTTCGTTCAAAAATAAAGGGTGGTGTGGGGCAAGCAACTCTTGATAGCACATCTAGACATCATAAGCCTTCATATAATACAAAAATTATCTAAATCCGTAGAGTGGTTGGGGCTGGCGAATTGTCTGAAGGTTTTACCGTATTATTTTAAACCTCCGACCACTGAGTGCTCTCAAATTTTGAGTACAATTGTATACGGAGGTTTGTTTACTAATGGATAGGTGAAATAGATTCGTCCACTCCGTTTCCCCTTTCCGCCTCACTACGGGTGGTGGAAAATGTGAATGGAAGGCCTGTCATCTCTTATTTTTACCCCCAAGGGGTCCCTTAATGACCACTCACCCAACTGCCTTCTCCCCGCTTTCGGAACAGTAACCGGCCGAAATCCGCCTAATAGTATAGAAGTTGCATGGCCGGTTACGGCCGGCTTAGTTGTCAGAGGGTTAAAATAGATTCCAACAGTTCCAAAAAAGATTCCAACAGTTCCATCAAAATGGCGTATCAAAAATATTGTAAAATTTCTATTATAGGTGATGGAGACTGTTTATTTAGGGCATTATCATCCAGTATTTGTGGATCTGAAGACTTTAATGCCGAAATTCGTGAGAAAGTTATACAAAACATTACAACTAGATGAGATTAATTGAAAGATTTTACAATTTTAGAGGAATCTGTTGTCTACAAAAAAGAGGGCGGCTAGTTTATTATTTAATTACTTTATAATCGATGAGGAAACGACATTCAAGGAGGAAAAAATCAGAAAAGGTGTTTTTTGAGAAATACATGCAACTAACCTCGAAATTATATCTGAAGCCCGAAAATGATTGCTGAATAACTCCTTTTTACGGTGTATGGTGAAAAGGTATTCAAAAGTTTCTGAAATATTCTAAAGAAAATGGTGTAAAATGTACCGTACAAGAGAATTTTATTTCATTTTTTTGATTAATTATGAAATTATGCATTGCATTGAAGTAGAAGAAGCGGATCCCATAAAATATTCTTCATATTTATTAGTAAAATAAATACTAAGTTCAATTCGAAAGTGTAATAATACGTGCAAAATTGTTAAGTAATCTCAATGGGCTTTATAAAGTTGAATATTTCTTTGGTGTTATATTTTAAAACTTTGAGATCCAAATAGATTTTTAATTTAGTTTAGTTATATTAACGTCCCTTTGTGAAGCAACACGAGGGCTATAATAGATTTTAAGAATGTAATGAAGTTAGATAATATCCAAGGCTGAATGAAGTAAATGAACTTATTTTCTAGTATTATATCAATACACGCTTATGAAACTTTATTCTGTTTCCAATTGGCTTTTACAAAAGTGATTATGTCATCATATTTTTTCTTTATTTATTCAGATGGTTTCTGATTCGAATCGCTATGGTGTTTTATCGTAACTTTTTCGATTTCATCTAAGGGACTGAAATAAATCTGAAATAACTTATAAAATTCAACAAGCAAAATATTTCTGAATAAAGTGTCCCTTTAAAAAAATTATATATCAAGCATAATTTGTAAATTCCTCAATGTATACTTGGACACTTACAATTATTTTCCATGCAACGGTTAGCGTTATCTAGAATACCATGCTGTAAAACTGAAAAAGTTACAAAATTTATAGCTGGGAGTTTCGTTATTTTCACACTAACCGTAAAATTCAGTTTAATTATCAAGCTAAATGTTTGAGATAACATGAAATCTCCAAAAGAAAAATCTTGGAGATATAAAGTAATATCGAAAGATTAGTGTACTAAAATGATCTTCGTTTAGAATGAAAATTCTAACTTTGTGATGATTTCAGTATCAACTAGTATGTATTAAATATATTTAAGTTAGAGTGATTTTATATGTTGAGATTTTAGGTTTCACAACTTTTTTCACATGGCTTTAGAACAATGTAATTAAAAATCTTGTCTTCTTTCCTTTCACTTTTCTTACCAAATTTCTTGTTAAAGAGCAATTTAATAATCACTTAAGGAAATTAAAATGAGTAGTGGAATATGGGAAAGTCTTATAACATGAAAGTTAGATGAATTTCATATTTTTCTTCAGGCAAAGAAATAATGAGTGATAAATATCATATGAACTCAGCTTTACATCAGATAAAAAGGTATTCATTCTTCCCATGCAACATTTAAATTTTTATTTAATTCTTTTGTCTCCACTTTCATTATAAAATCTAACATTACAAAGGATACATGTTCACAGTGAAATACATTTCAAGATATTATCTTGAATAATATCTATTCATTTTGAAAATAGCGCGAAAAAATAAAAGCGCTTCTTTCTAATGTAAGAAAGTTAACATATATGTCACAAATTTCACATTAAAAATAATTAAAGTTAAATGACATGTGAAATTTAAGAACAGAAGAATACACAGGGTAAAGTGAAACAGACAATTTCATAACCTCAGAATATACTTATCAAAATTCATGATACCACTTTAGCACTTAAAATTTCCAACAGATGTTTCATGTTTTTTTTATTTATTTGTTTCACTTTTTTGAGAGGAAATAACATCTCAAAAAAGCTTTCAAAATTCAGCATAAAAGAAGAAAATTACTATGGCATTCCTTCTTAACTAAAAATGAAAAATTACAAAATATAAATTTCCTAAATTGTTATTTATAAGTGATTTAATCAAATTTGGAATATCCATGGTTTAAGAAAATTCATTTACACGCTGCTTATCAATGAAGGAATATTTATAAATCATATTAACCAATATAAACTTCCTGATAAAAAAAATAAAATTGCTACGTGAATTCAAACAAGAAAAATCTAAAATGTCACAGAACACCTGCGCATTCAAAAATATGCATAAGTTGTCGCCCACTACCTGCTTTGAATAGTGCAAAAGCAGGTCGTAATATATCATTTCAAAGCAATAATAGCTGGAAGAGTTACACGCAGTAGCGGAAGTTATGTGTCGGGGGTGTAAGAAGGAGCACAATTTTGTCCTACATCAAAAGCAGAAATTCTTCCAGGAGATAACTGAAATTATCAGCATTGTCCAGTGTATTATAAAATCCTGGAAAGGTATGAATGAACCTTAATTTTTGAGGAAAATGAGTGGCCGAATGAGGAACCTAAACAATCGTAACCGAAAATCATTGAAATGATTAGTAACATCTAATCTTCAAAAGTCGACCCTAAAACTTACAAACCGCATCGATAAGGGAAGAAAAACCATTTCTCACCAAGATGAGACCGGAATTCATAGGAATGGGGCTTAACAGTTGTAGTGCAGCAAGACAATCTCTAGTTACTGCGACTAAACGAAAAAAGAGACTGCATTTTGCCAAGGAACATAGAGATTGGACCCTTGAGCAATGACAATATATCATGTGGTTAAATGAGTCCATATTCACTCTATTACAGCATTATGGTTGCATCAGGGTTAGAAAAGAATCACATGAAACATTTCCCACTTCGTGTGCCGTACTCACTGTACGAGCCTCTGGTGGAAGTGTTTTGATCTGAGGGTGTATCTGTTGGGATAGAATTGGGTCAGCAACACTACGCAGCAATAAAATGAAGTTTTCCGAGTATGGGAGCTTATTGAACCATCTATCTTAGTCCTTAAATGAATCATTTCTTTCCTAGGAACGATGGCATTTTTCAAGAAGGTAATGCTGGGACTCATCGAGTTCGAATTATGGACAGTTGGTTCCAAGGATATAAGGTTTCATGCACGACCTCAATCCCATTGAGAATCTGTGAGACGTAATTGAAATGGCCTTAAGGGATGAAAAGAATCGTGCTTTATGCATTGAAGATCTCGGCGACAAATTGATGCGAATGTGCCAAAAATATTTTCCAGACATAGCATAAATAGATAGAATCAATGCCAAGACGAATGCGTGCTGTGATTCGTGCCAAAGGTAGTCCGACGAATATTAGAGTGTGTGAGTTTTTTTGGCCAGGCATTATAGCTATATGTACGGGTATATTAACAGGCGAATGTAAAATTACTGGATTGTATTCCTTAACACATTCATCGCTACAGACGCTCTTTTCTTTTTTTTCTCTCGCTTTCTCTTTTGATACTTTTCAGCGAACCCTAGTTTCTGGAATAATATTATTAATCTAGAAACTGTCTGCTTATGTAATTAATTTGCCAGAGTTTCAATTCTAATTTGCTATAAGACAATTTCATATCATATTTTTCCTTGACAATCGAAAAATATTCTAATTCAGACCGTGAACAATATATTTTTAAAGGAAATGTGCTTAATTATTTATTTCCATTACAATTGCACATTAAATAAGATTTCAATATTCTCACATCCCGTACCAGGATGTCAAAGGATCCTTTTGAAATGGCAGAATCTCAGGTACAGAACCCGAAAAAGAAACCGAAAGATCATTCATGTATGTGGCCTGGTGCTCCTTCAATCTCTGTTCAATGAAAGAACGTCCCCTTGGTGTTGCATAGAAATCGGGAAAAAAGCCTGCTTTCTCATGTGTCGTCCTCGTCATATGAATATTGTTTAAATCACGAGGTTTGTTCCAAAATTACCCTCTTGTTACTTCAACACGGGCTATTTAATCGAGTTAAAATAATAACTTGAAAGATTTGAAATATTATGATTTTCGAGCTCATATATAATATTTCTGATGACATTCTTCGAAGTTTTGCCAAAAAATTATTTTTAATATTATAAATTAGCTGAACCAAATATATAGTATTATAATATTTTAATCAATGTTATTACCCTAAGCATAAAATAAGTAGTAATCCTATCTTTCATCAATGTTTTAGGAAATTCTAGGTCTTAACATTATTTATTCTCTGTGATTATGTTTCACTTTATTATTAGAATACCTTTGATAATATATCTAATGTTTTCTCTTGTTTAACCCATATTGTACTAAGCATTGAAAAAACTATTATTTTTTATAAAATCTTAAATATGTGTTTATATAAGCCTATGTATACACATAAAATCAAAAACTTACCAAACTTTTAGTAGTTTAATCGGACAATGGTACTATCTACTGCTATTCGATTTTACTTAAGTGAAGTGGGATAAAGCATCTTAAGCGCAGTACGGCGTTACGTTTTTCACAGATAGCTGTGGGTTTTAGTGCACACGTTTTTACCTCGCGTGTTCTTTGTCGCTAAAAATAGCAAGCATATTTTTAAGATTTATAAAATCTTCATTAACATGTTGAACACCAGTTTTCTACAAGATGGCTTTCTTGGAATAGAAATTTCCAAATAGGCAACTGTTATATGTCTTAAAAAATCAAGCAGGCTCAGACTATCATCACTGAAAAGCTGGTTGAATTTCCATGACGCAACAAATGACGTTTTAAACACATTAATAAATAACGGCAAGGGCCATGTTTAACCCTGAATTGAATTAAAATAAGCTGCTGCATGATTTTCAAGCAGTCAACTCTGTTTCTGTATTTATTGTAGAATGTATGCACATTGGTTCCTTTACCAGTTTTCTGCCACATTAAATATTTGCATGTTATTTTAAAATATTAGCATCAAAATTGTTTTCTGAAAAAAACAAAATTCAGGAAAACGAAAACGAGAAAATCTATGTCTGCATAGATAAATTTCAAAACACAAAATGACTTCATGACCTGTTGTTGAAGAATAATTAACTGCGCCCCCCCACATGTCTGGCACATGATAAGCGCCTGTGAGACAGACTGTTAGGTGCCTGTGGTAGTCGTAGAATAGTAATGTTTGAAATGTAACAGCGAAAGAAAAGACTATCTCCATTACTAACTGATGAGCGTTAGGTAGTAGAGGATTGTACCATCGTTCTATTTTTAGGAGAGTCGAAAATGAAGGAAAACTGTCCTTCTAAATAATTTTTTTACAATGCTTTTTTACTTGTGTGCAATTATGGAAGATTAACTCAAAGAATTTCTATGTATGTTTTTCTTGGAGCTCAAAGCTTTACATAGCACGCGTGTTTAAAATGTAGAAGAAAATTCTGCAAAAACCTACATTTAAAAAAATTAATAAAAATATCGAACATTAATTTAAACTTGCTATTAAGACAAATCTACAGTTAAATGACTCTTGAATAATATATCGTCTTTAATTTGAATTGAAACAAGGAAAATAATTTATATAAAGGCTAATTATATTTGCTGTCCTATATTTAGGACGATGAGGAAGTATAGGTTATGTACTAAGAATAGTTAGATATAGTGCTATTTGAGTTTATATAAAAGGTTTAGATTTTTCAGAACACTGATTCAAGAAAAAAAAAAGTAAATTGACATAAATCGATGGAGGATGTTATAATTCTATAAATGGACTGTTTACATAATTAAAAAACAAGAAGAATGATAGAAAATCAAAGATATGCATTGAAGTGTTAAATAATATAAATGAAATACTGCTCAATATTATTAAAGAGGAATTCCTGTATTTTCTCTGCTATCAGCTTCAGAAAGTATTGCATCTTATGATATCCAATTTGGAATTTGAATGATATTGAAAATATAAATGAGAAAAATGTTTCGTATTAAATTTAACTATTATCCATAAATGCTTTAAAAATTTAATTAATTTCAGCCATTACTTAATGCAATTACATGTTTACGCATAATTATTTTAATTAACTGAATCTCCAATTTCGTTGCTCAACATTCTATCCCGCTATATTAAAAGCAAATCCATAATGAGATTTAAAATATCACAATTATTACGATTAACTTTTTGAATTTATGATGAGACTTCCTTCATTCCTTCAATATACCTTCATTTCCTTATGAAAGATATTTCCATTTTAATTGATAAGATAAACGACGAGCTTGTTTCACAATTTTTTAGAATGATACCTCCAAACAATGTTTTAACTTTTGTTATTCATTGTGAGTGTGTAAATAAACAAGCTACGACGAAGTTGAATTGAAAATCTTCGCCTTGTAAAATGTATCGTAAATGAATTGTAAATGAATCTCTGCAAGTGTTATATCGAATTTCGAAGCATGAAATTGTCATAATGGAGTAATGCCTCTAATGCACTGAAATATTAAAGGTAAATTATTAAACGTGGATATGTAGCTGCTGTTATTCATCTGTTGATTATAATGTTCAGTAAATAAAGTAATTGCTTTCAACATTAATAGTGCTCACTACATTTGATTAAAAACTGATTTCCATGTTTGAACTGGTTTTTAAACTGACAAAAAAAACCAATCCACTCAACACATATGATCAAAATTTGATTCTGCCCGAAGTAGCAATGGAAGTAAATTTTAAATATAAATTTGAAAATGCATTGAATAAAAATATAGATATACACAAATATTAAATATGTTTATAAAATTTTCAAGTATTTGCAGATGAAACACACACAGTAAAAAACGAACACTTGGTGCAATCTGAGAAAATCTTATTGGTTGCCGATTTTATCACACGTTTATTAAATTACACATTGTAAGATGGATGAACAGAGGCCAACGATAACATTTAAAAACATATGCAGCCACTCCTTTTAACGAGCAGTGTCAAATTTCGAAAATATGGTTTCGATACTTAAACCATGTAACTGACTATGTCCAAGAAGATGTCTCATTTGATCCATGTGCACTTTCTATCATAATTTTGCACATCTTAGCAGTGTGGAAAGGAGTATTATCTTTTTGAAAAAAAACGATATCTTTTTGGCGATTTATTGCCAGAAAACCAGTCTGCAAAAAAATATGCGTATTGCATTTTAAAAAGTGATTTATTGTCTGGACAAAAAATGAAGGTATCATACTTCAGAATGTTTCCAAAATGATTGACTCCGATTTTCTCATGGAGAAAAACAGTAGGGCTATGACTTCATCAATGAACTGTACTATTTACAAATAGAGAGTTATTTTATTACTTTACAGTCAATATTGGGCCTTTTTTAGACTTAACCCTCTGAGTGGTTCGGTCTTCTTTGTAAAGCGATTCCAAAAGCGAGCGATTGAAGAACCTTTATCTGTTTTAAAAGTGTGCCTTCCTCCCAACAGAAAATGTTCCGAAAGCGCTGCAGATCGAGTCTCTTCCCCCCCTCTGAACGAGGAACGATTAGCACCCCCCATGGAGAGGATAACCGCAAGAATCTGTTCTATTCAGCTTGGAACCTATTCAAACTACAGTGCCAGGGGAATTCTGGGGTATTTATCTGGGCCTGGAATAATTGCTTTCGGAAGATCCCATCTGTGGCGTGACTGAATATCTTCAAGATGCCCTCATTCTGCATATTGCCCGTGTCCATAACACCAGATGACAAAAATAAACGCCGTTACACCAGACAAATGCCAGACCGTTGGGCCAAAAAATGAACGCTATATTACTTATTTTTTATGTTGTGAGTTTCTAAAAATATGAACATCATTGAAGTTGCATGAAAGCTGATATTCTTTAGATGTCTGTGACTTCAATTTATTTGTTGTTTATTAATAGTTGTATTTTAGATATTGGCTGTACTTCATATTATTAGTTGTCTTTTTTATATTCTTGACTTCAATTTATTTTCAGTCTACACGTCAGTATATTAGTCTACGAATGTAAAAATAATTTCCCAAATTTTAAAGATCAACAACAATGCCATTTATATATATATATTTTACTAATCTCTATTGGCACTATAAAACTTTTCATATAGTTTCTTGATTTAGTATTCGGTAAAAGGTAGAAAATTTAGAGCCGATCACAAATATAAACAGCGCTTAACTGGATTAATCCGTTTTGTATGCACATAAACACTTATTATATAGATAGTCACATAATAATCTATATTCCAAAATAGCCAACGATAATCAATATATATGAAGGATTATAAATAACCTTCTTAACCCTGAATAATGTTTTAAATAAAATAATATGCTACAAGCCTTTTGTAATGAAACTCGTTACATATGCGTTTTAAGAGAACGAGTTAATAATTCTCAAACTAAAGGTTACATTTTGAAAACTAATGCGCTAAATATTGGAAGAAATAGCTTATTCATATACCTTTATTTAGTACGCAAGAGATTATCTTCTATTATAATAAACGGAAATTTAATTCACCTGAAATTTGAAACTTTGATACTATTGTCCAGGTACTACAGCATCCAGTCGCAAATTTTTCAAAATTAAATTTGGGGACGTTCAAATATTACGTAAGCACCCAAGGGGGGGGGGGGAGGGGATATGCGATTTGCTTATTTTAGCTGACAAGGGAGGAAGGGGAGTATGAGTGATGCTTACGTAAGATATTAAAATCACTTTATTTCCGAAAATCTCTTGTAACTTGCACAAATAATTTAATTTAAAAAAATTAAATTTGAAAAAAAAAAGATAAATTTGGCAAAAGAAAATTGATTTTTGTAAGCTTAAACTTGAAATTGTAAGGAAATTAAACTTACATTTTTTTTTTTTTTTCATTTTAAGCCGAGTTAGAGTTTTTACTTTCTCGTGCACAAAGTATACAAAGAGAAAATTGTAATCGTCAAAAAATTCGAACTCGAGATTTGGACGAATCTCCATGTTTTAGACCTCCCTGAGTCCGAAAAACACAATTTTGGAATTATGTCTGTCTGTGTGTCTGTGAACACGGTAACTCGAAAACTATTAGAGCTACAGGGATGAAATTTAGTATGTGGTCTTTAAACATAAGTTTTAGGTTTCTGTCAAATTTTGGACAAAATCCGTCCACGGGAAGTCTATCTGTCCGCGGTCATGTGAACACTATAACTGAAAAACTTGAATAGCTAGATGAATAAAATTTGGTACACAGTTTTATCATCATGAATGTAGGTCCGTATAAAATTTTGGGCCAAATCCGTCAAAGGGTTGACTGTCTGTCGGTCTGTATAATCGCGTACTTGTAAAAATTACATCTCCTAAACCCTTTGGCTTAGATAAATAAAAATTGGTATGACGTTTGCTAATATTAATTATAGGTCTGTGCCCAAATTTCGTTTGAATCGGTAACGAAAAAGGCGTTCAAATTGTATAATTAATTTTTCTAATCCGATTCTCCATACGCATGCGTACTGGTAGCAATCTCTGTGCACGCGGAAGGATTACATCACTTTTCCCCTGTTTTACTTGCGTACTGGAAGCAATCTCTGCGCATGCGCAAGCTAACGAACGAGGTCTTCTCCTGTTTTCTCCTCTGCACACGGAGCTTGTGCATTGGCTACAGTTTGATAGAAAATAAATATTGCTAACTTTTAATACATACGCATCTCTTTCAATATGATTTTTCACCTAAATATTTTACTATCACTATAATCTACAATGAAAAACCTTCTGATAGTCATTGAATTCTGGGTTACAGTAGGTTCGATTTTTTTTATCCACGCAAGGGGAAGGGAAATGACAAATGTTTGAGAAGTATACGAGAAAGTTTAAGGGAGGTCACTCCCGCTGGTTTTATTTGAATTAAATCCTAAAATTTTTAAAATTAGATTATTATTGTTATACCTTTTGTAAAAAAAAAATAACGGGGAGGTGTAGATTGCTTACGTAATTATAAGAGGGGGGTTTGCGATTTGCTTATTTTTGCTGACAAGGGGGGGAGGGGGTCAAAAAATACCAAAAAATGCTTACGTAATATTTGAACGTCCCCTTTAATTCTTTATTTACAGTTTTTTTTATCGAAATGTAATGGCATATTGAGTTTCAGGGGCATTACAGTTTTTTTTTACCCGATTGAAACGAAAATTGGACAATTAGGGTTAAAAGACCACATACCAAATTTCATTTATCTAAGTCGTTGCGTTTAGGAATTATCGTGTTCACAAGCATGCGATTACAGAAACCAACAGACAGTTAACGCCTCGAGGGATTTCGTCCAAAATTTAATACGGACCTACATTCCTAATTTTTAAAACTGTGTACCAAATTTTATCTATCTAGCTGTTTAAGTTCTGAAATTATCGTGTTGATATGAACCCTAACCTACAAATTCTCCTTGGACGGACTTTATCCAAAAATTGATTGAAATATACTAATTTTGTATTAAGTCCATATAAAAGATTCCTTCTTTCTAACTCTAACCGTTGTTGAGTTATTGTGTTCACAAACATAATTCCAAAATTGTGTTTTTCGGACTCGGGGAGGTCTAAAAACTGGAGATTCGTCAAAATCTCGTGTTGAAAAATTTACGATCAACGATTATAATTCTTTCTCTTTGTATACTTCGTTTACTAGAATGTAAAAAAGATAAAACTTTTTTTTTCCTATCAATTTTACGAAAATGCGCTAGCTACGAAGTAAAATATTATTGAATTTTTTTTTCTACAGACAATTTTTTGCAAACTTCGCAAAATCAAAGAATAAGGAGAAAAATTTAACACCTATTCGAAATTAATCAGGTGCCTTTTCACAATTTATAAATGTCTTGGACGTTATCGGTGTGATTTTCAAAAACATTTTTGGGCCTTTTCATACCAAATATAAAGGAAATTTAACTAACATAAAACTGACACTTTACTGTTTTTCTTAAAAAATAAAATTATAGATCTAATTCAAATATATCATACAGCTTGGAAAATAAATAAGAGTCTCATTATTATCCATTAAAGTTCAGAATGAAAATAAAAACCTGTATATAAATCAGAATTTTATTTAAAAAAATTATACTTTACAAATCACAGCACACACACAAGATATTGTGATAAAACACACTGTCTAGCATGTGACGGTGGAGTTTGGAAATAATGCAATGCCTGAGACTACTATTATTATTAGAAGTACTGTCTTCAAACTCGTTAATAACGTGTCGGGATGCATTATAGGTTTGTAACACATATTAGTGGATTCTTGTCTCATAGCATCTATTAAAATTCAGCTCGCAATTGGCATAAGAGCTACCAAAAGCAATGTAATTCAGGCATTTAGATTTGATCACTTAATGAAGAATGCATATTAGCAAAACTATAACGCTCAAGGAACTAGTGCATAAATACAGTATCATTGAAGTAAGCATTGATATTTTCTTAGAAATGGTTTTGTGTTCTTACATTTTAAAAAAGAAATAAACATTTTCACTGACTATTGAAATAAACTTAAACTGTAGATGTTATCAGACTCTTAATAAGATAACTAAAAGTCTGTTAAGATCATTAGTTGATATTATTCTTTACGTTTCCATGTAAACCAAAATTTTCTCTAACAAAAATACAATATTTTAAAACATAAAAAATAAAATTTTCATCCCTTTTCTTTAACATTTGTTTCAATGTTTGTTCAGAGTGAGCAAAAAATAAATTGAATAATAATTATTTGAAAAAATAATTGTTTTTTTTTCGGAATTTATTTCATTTTGATGAATTTAAAAGAAATTCTAAGTAGTGTAATATAGAAAACTCATCTAGAAAAAAAACTGCTATAGTTTTAAAAAATCACACCTAAACCTTAGTTATTTTTTTTTTCAATTCAATGTTATATAACGAAATAAACAACCCCCCTCTTTTCTTATCACCCCAGGCTTCTCAAATTTTTCTATGCTTGAATGGGGTATTGAAAGAGATTGGGCAACAAAATCTATTTTACTTAACAATTCGATTAAAACATTGATGCATTGAAATAAAATCTTATATAACATAAGTGTATTAC
>BGPR01004141.1:36019-118513 GCA_013235015.1 Araneus ventricosus | reverse complement strand
CATGATAAGCCAACATAGAGTTGTCCATGACTAAAAACCGGCTCATTGAGCACCAAACATATCTTTTCAAAAGTTTGGCCTTGCGACTTATTAATTGTCATGGAAAAGGCTAAACGATTGGGAAATTGCATACGTTTAAATTTGAAAGGCATGTTAGTCTGAGATGGAATCAAAGGGATTTGGGGAATGATAAACGTCTCTGTACCATTAATGGATTTTGCCTGAATAATGTTTTGCTGCAATTTTGTGATAATTAGGCGTGTACCATTGCATAATCCTTTAGAGGGAGCTAAATTTCTCAACAGCATTATAATGCTACCTATTTTCAACTTTTAACTCATATGGAGGCAAACCAGTTGGTGTCAAAAAATTTAAAAATTCTTCAAGAAATGTCAATTGATCTTGAGGATCTTCACTCATGATCATATCAACTGCTTTATAAACAGTTTCATTTCCCGGCATAAATTCCAACACTTCATTGTTGATTTCCATGGATCGCTCATTATTAACAGTAAGGACAGCTTGATCTTTAAGCTCCTGTGGGGTCACACTGGAAAAATCTATATCACTGTATAGGGTCTTGTATTGAAGGGTAGCATTGCAAAGGCAACTGAATCGTTGAGCCACTTTTTTTCTCTCCAATGTCCAACAACCAAGCACCAAAATCCCTTTCAGATTCAAGGGCACGCATATTTTTTGTCAGATATAACTTATGAAATTTCAACCAAAGAGCGTGTTTTTTTCAAGGAGCTGGCAACAGTTAATGTTCTTGAACCTCTTAAAATTACTGGAAGAACTTGGCGAAAATCTCCACCCAGTAGAATGACTTTGCCCCCAAACGGTTCTTTACATTTTGTGAGATCTTGTAAAAGTCTATCAACAGCTAAGAAAGCATGAACATGTGTCATGGGTGCTTCATCCCACACAATTAATTTTGTTTTCAGTTACATGTCAGCTTCTTTTGTATTAGGCTTCAAATTGCAAGTAGATGTTGCATTTAAATCAATTGGAATTTTAAAAACAGAATGGGCTGTTCTCCCTCTTATTAATAGAGTTGCAGCAATACCTGTAGATGCAACAGGAATAACATCATCACCTCTACCATGTATTGTGTGAAGCAAAGTTGAATAAACAAAAGTTTTTCCTGTCCCAGCAGGACCATCTAAAAAAATAACACTTGGGTGTATCTGCAGCGTTGTTGTACACTGCACTTAATAAGATTTCCACAACATTCCGCTGTTCACTATTTAACTGCATAGTATAACTATTAGCTTTAGCCTGCTCTTCCACAACATCAAAGTTCGCTCTCTCCAAAACACTTGCAGGCAAATCTACAGTTGGTAGATGCAGTTAACTTAAAGACTTAAATTGTAGGATGTAAGCAGTTCCTCAATATCTGCAAGTGCATAGTGAGGTCCAGTCTGCTCAGAATAACGATGCACAAAGTGAAACTTGATGCTGCACCCATAAATCTGGAACATCCTCCACTTCTCCAAAGCCACAAATCATTGCGAACAGCATGCGCAACTGTCTCGGAGATTGAAATTGTGCAACGTCATTCAAAGCATCATGCCACTGCTGGTCACCTCAAAGAAGTCCATACTCCTGACATGCTTGTTGAAATGTAATGCATCTTAATCCATTTACAGTCAAAATATCATCAAAACTAATGGCCCCAGACTTGCGCAGTAGTAGCATCCGCAAATAGTACCTCTCAGTATCCAGTATACTAACTACTGGCAGTCTCCCAATAACATTTTGTCCACCACGTTGTCGCTTCTTCCAATTTGTGGTACTCTTATCAAACACATAATATTGTGGAATATCTGAGTAAGAAATGTTGTGAGCTGAAGGATAATTTTTGTTTAGTTCAAACCATGATGTTAGTGTTGTTTTTCTTAAAGCAGCTTGTTCAATTGCTTGGGCTTCTTGACCGTCTTGGTACACAATCGGCTGTTGCTGTGGTAAATGCACAGCTAAGCGCACTACAGTGTGGGATTTATGCGACAAATTAAATTCATTTAAACGCCACATGGCTTCAGGTGCACTAACATACCTACCTTCAACAAAACTTAAAATTTCATCATGATCCAGAGCACCTTCTTTTTGTATTTTGACCGAGGCTGCATCATGTCCTTTGTATACATATTTATATAAGTATTTGACACTTTTAACTGAGGCACAAACTTCAACATTAATATGCGCATTAAATTTTTTAAGCAACCAAGGATTATATGGGACAACCCATCTGTTATCGATGGAATATTTCCCTACCTGGACAGGTTCAGTGGCTCTTCTGCGATAAATAGGGTATCCATTAACATTTTCCTCTGTATCATCCTTGAATTGTTTCGGAAAACGTTTGCAGCACTGTCCATCTCTCATGCATGGAGAATTTATATTTATAGTTCCACATGGGCCATGTACCATGCTTTTTGTCACAATTTGGAAGAGACTAAGATCAGTGCAAAGATCTGGAAGTTCTGCACTCACAAACTTGTCAATGTCATCTTTAGTGCGAATTTTGCTTTCTGAATCTAACGTTGGAAGAATGTGAGCATGAGGCAAGCCTCGCTTTTAGAACTCAATAACATAAATATAGGCCAAAACAGTTCCAAATATTCCATGCTTGCAAATATCTTCTAAAAGTTCTTTTAATTTCATATTAAATACACGTATAATAATATCAGGTCGGTCTTCAGGACGTTGTACTCCCTCCATGCAATTTAAAACTTCAAACCAAGATGGGTTGCAAGTAAAGGTCAGAAAGAAATCTGGTTTACCAAACTTGCGTACCATAGCCATTGCATCTTGGTAATTCTGTTGCATATTATGTGGACTCCCGTTCAGTTCGCTTTTGTTCATTTCGGATAATATATCCTACAGCACGACTTAAATTCATTATTTTTACAAATTTCCAACTACTAAAAATAGTTTTCAATAAACGTGATCACACGAAGCGGACTTTCTGCGGATGTAAACAAATCAAACTTGTGAGCTGTTGCCAAACGGCGATTAAGAAATTCGACCTTTTTTTGTCGCCACGTAAGAGAATTACACAGAATTATATATATAGATGTTTACCAATGAGATAATTATAACTCCCGGTACCACACTTAACAAATCTAATGCCAGTAGAATCTCTATGAAATTTAACATTTGGAAATAAATAAGCAAAATTTAAGGAACAGGTTTTAATTTTGATTTTTTTTAGCAAAAGCTAACATTATTTTATCTAATTCCTTTTTATTGCAATCAACTAAGCAAAAGTCGCGTTAGAGTTATATTCATTAATCAAAAGTTCTTTAAAGTAAAATTTGCATAAAATGCAAAAATTATTAGCCGCTTTGTCAACTGTAGTAATAATAAATCTATCTTTTAATGCCTTAATATCTTTCAGAATCGATTTATTAACAAAGATACCTCTATCCTTGAAGTTACTCTTACAAAAGTAAAACCTGCTTTTTATTTATTCTATAAGTTTCTGCTTCCATTCTCGAGTCCCTTCAATTGGTCAATAGAACCTGCGTGCAACCTTGGATATAAACAAATCTAAATCTTTGCAAATAGAAAGCAAATTTTTTTTGAAACTTAATTTATCTCTGAGCCTAAATTTAGTTCCTCTCCCTATCAATTTCTGTAACAACATAGATTCACTTATTTTCAAGTTACCAGTAATAACGTACCCTTTATCAACATCAATAAATTCTTTAAATTTATCATCATTGCAGTAACAATGTGAATCATTAATCTGATTTAAGTTTTTACTATAAAAATTACAGTAACAAATATTCTTTTTTAAAATTTTGGAATATCTAAACGCAATCGAAATATCTGTATTATCTTTAAGAGGAAAAATTCATACTAATGGCGGCATGCGCTATCATCTGAGACTGTAGTTAAGAATATTCGACGTTAGAGATTTTATCTCAGAAACTATGCCATGCAACAGAAACAGTGAAATGGGAAAATGTAGACAGTTATCAATTTAGTATAAATTAACAATATAACCATATACACATAGGAAACGAACCACTCAGCTTTTTTCTGGAAACTTTCATCGTAAAATTATTTAAAATGTACAAACGTAAAAAGAAACGTAAATGGTTCCAACGAGCTTATTATGGCTTCTTTCAAGGCGCAATCACACAAAATGTGTCAGTTAAACCTGAATGCCTTCTAAAAACTTTGTATCTAAAATTTAAAAGAGGGGTCATCTACATACTGAAATGAGTATTAAACTGATGAAATAAGAATAATCTGGAATTCGCAATATTTCCTAGTTTGTTTTGAAATGTTTTGTGAAAGGCTAGTTTCAAGCTACTTCTGTTAGTTTTGTCCCAAGATATGAAGTACAGCGCTTAAAAGGCCTTAAAATGTATGGAGGTATCAATTATGAAATTTCAAATTTTGCGTTGAACATGTTTCTTGGACATCTGCGCTACCTGTCAGAGCAATTTGATACCCTTTTGCTTTTTTCACGACTTTGTTTCTCAAGAAACGAAAAGGAGACTGGTAGATGCTTTAAAAATGGAAGAAAATGATGAATCCTGGAAATGAGACCGTGTATATCTAGATCTAGTCCTTACAAAGGCTCTACATGATTTTATTTTAACTAACAGAATGAGATCTCATAAAATCTTCAATGTATCATCATGGTTTCTGCAAAAAGATGTGACAGAACAGAAAGAAGATGAGTGCTACAAGAAAAGTAAAACAATAATTGGTTCATTAAGAGTTGTAAATAATGTAGTGGAGCTTGGATTGGCATTTATGGGATAGTACAACAGACTTCATACAAAAGCCGAAGAGCAAAATCAGCACTTGTTGCTGTTAGTAAAGAAATTAAGAATAATACCTGGACACCAAAAAATCTATTTTAATATCTTTAAAGGTAATATATTGTAATTGCTTTTTGTAATTCGGTAAACTAAAATCTTTTTTTAGCATCATATGTTTATTTAATGTGTAAGAAATCGAAAATGTTTCAAATTGCGTGAAATATTTACTAAATAAAATTAATTTAATTAAAGCTAGTTCAATTCTAAATTTTTTCTGATATGCAAGAACTTTCAGCCATGGTAGCGGCCCCAAATGTTGACATAAAAAAACCTAAAAAATTAAATTAATTCTTTTTTATATAATAGATAAAATTGACTGGGTATCCCATTTAAAATTAATAAATTTTTTTTACCCTCCTATAAGGATCTTCCTAAACAACATACAACACAAATAACATTCAACAATCAACTAATTCACGCTGCAATTGATATATATGTACATATTGTAAACAACTAATTTCTAATACAAAAAAGAATGAGAAGAGCGTAGCTGTCCGTTGTCATCTGAAAGTTTTGAAGAACGAAAAAAAAAATAGCGGGAGTGGTCTCCCCTAAACATTCTCTTATACTTCCCTAAAAGGCGTCTATTTCCCTCATGCCAGGGTTGCCATTCGTCCCGTATATACGGGACTGTCACAGTATTTCAATAGTCAGTCCAGTATTATATTTGTCCCGTTTGCTTCCTCAACTCTGTGTCATTATAATTTTAAAATGACTTGCGCACAATTTTATAATTATGTGAAAGAGGAAAATGATATAATTAAGAAAGTAAAAGGGACTTTAAAGTGTGTCTGGGTTAAAGCCGGATATTCACCGTTGTTCCACTCTGCGATTTTTTTGGAACGCGGAAAGGAAAAACTTTTCGTCAATGTTGAAACCTAGAAAAAATTCGCGCAAATGGATTGGATGTTTGGAATTCCGAATAGATTGAAGTCTGATTGGAATGGCCGGATGGCCTTTCGAGACTCCGTTGCGAGGAAACAAAGCTTCTGCCTAGATTGGGACGCCGCGACGAGGCTAGTAAACTCGGGAATTCTCCATCTTGGGGAGGAAGAGTATGTTTGGGATAAGTCCGCGACTTTGGACCTACTCAAAAATTTGTCTCAAAACAAACTTTGGAACATCCGTGAATGAATTTCCTATAATTTTAAATTTCAATGAGTAGGATACAAACCAGTTCTTAGGTCAAATGGCATCACCTAGCCTTCTCGTGAATGCCCAGAGGGATTAGCCTCGCATCTTTTTTTATTATTCTACGTGTTCATTGAATAAGATTGCTTAAACTTGATTGCTTTTTTCATCAGAGTAAAATAAGCTCTGATGTACCCACTTTTTCATGTTTTATTTATTTAGCAACCAAACGTCCCGCATCAATGCTTGGAAATTATTGAAAACCTATCTCTCCCCGCGTAGATAAAAAAAATTCGAACCTTCTGAAACCCAGAATGAAATGATTATCCACGAGTTTCCTTTAGCGCGTGCCATTTTTAACCGATTGAAAAAAATTGGACACTCATCTACAATTAGGTTTAGAAGACCACATACTAAATTTCATTCTTATAAGTCGTTGCATTTAAGAGTTATGGAGTTCAGAAGCATGCGATTATACAGACCGACAGACAGTAAACGCGTTGGCGGATTTGGTCCGAACTTTAATACGCACCTACAATCCTAATGATAAAATTGTGTACTGAATTTTATCCGCCTAGCTATTTAAGTTTTTGAGTTATCGTGTTTACATGAACGCGGACAGACAGACAGACTTCCCGTGGACAGATTTTTTTCTGAAATTTGATAGAAATCTGCAAATTATGTTTACAGATAACATACCAAATTTCATTACTGCAGCTCTAATAGTTTTAGCGTTATCGTGTTCACAGACAGACATAATTCCAAAATTGCGTTTTTCGGACTCAGGGAGGTCTAAAACGTGGAGATTCTTCAACATCTCGAGTTCGAATTTTTTGACGATTGTGATAATTTGTCTTTGTTTACTTCGTATACAAGAAAGTAAAAAGTAGTTTCCGGATTGAATTCGTTTGAAAGAGACGCCAAATGTCTCATCGGCAGGAAGGTGCTTTATTAATACGGCAAACCTGGTACGCGAAAGTAGATTTGATAAAATACAGGCCTAAAATGTATTCAAATTTTTTATGTGTTTTGTGTCGTATAATAAACTTTGTTATTATTAATTAAGAATCGGTTGATAGCTGCAATGTAATATTTTTCTAAGCGTGGGAACCGAACTAATGTTAAGGAGAAAATATGTTAAGGTGTTGAGAAGGAGCACGTTAAACAGACAAATCATGTACTGAAAGAGGGAAAGTTTCAAGTTTTAACGGGAAAGAATGAGTCATCACCAAGTAACATGTTCCAACGGGTGCGTCGGACTAGTGGGAGTGTCGGAGTAACGAGTGTCTACTGTACTGCGATCTTCTACCTAATACAAGATTGACACCTGAACCGTTCATACATATTTGATATAAAAGCAACAATCTAACATATAAATAAACGGAGATAGTATCACTGTATGTTATCAAATCGAGTATTTTATATAAAATGTAACTAAAATTAATAGTGGTAAGTAATATATTATATTGATACAAAAATTCCATCAAAATATAACATATGATTCTCCTAAATGGGAAGCTACTCAGCGACATGCAATTTAATTGTCTGGTCTAAAATTTTTGTTTATTGAATGTTCAAGCCTAATACAGTCGATCACTAAAGAAAAATAATTCTTAATTTCAAAACTCGCGCAGAGGATTTCAAATTCATGCGCTATTTTAATAGGTGATCCCCACTAGCTCAACAGAAATAAGTGTAAATGATGCTATATATACACTATATTTCCTTTATAAAAGTGGTAGTTATTCTTTTTTTATAAGAAATCAAGGAAGTTTTTCTATTCCTGAATTCCATAAAAAAGCAATTTTGTCCAATTTAAGGAAAAGAGAGCTTTCATTTTACTATGGACAGCTTAATGTAAAAAAAAAAAAAAATCCTCCTTTTGAAGTCATCCGTAGCTAAGAATGGTTAACAAATTAAGACCAAACTTTACAGCTACTCTTTTAAGGGGGGAAGCACATAAATGCTTTAGTTTAGAAATAAAGATACCTTATTGTCTAAGCGATGAGCCTATTTAAGCTATAAAAATCTATTTAATTGGAACCTCGAAATGCTAAAGGTCTTCCTTGCGCAGCCGATCTTTAGAACCAAAAACTCGAACAGTGGATTTCAAATCCACGCTCTTTACAAAGCGTCGATACCCCAAATACTACGGAAAAAACTCCTAAAGGTATTATTTATAGAAGTAATTTCTTTTTTAAAAGTCGTACTGTAGTATTTTTTATGATAAATAAAGTTTTTCTATTGCTAAATTCCATTTGTCCAATATAAGGAAAAGAGAACTTTCAAATTTCTATCGGCAGCCAAATGTAAAAAGGAATTTCCTGGCTTTGACGTCATCTGTTGCTACGAATGAATAACGAATTAGGACCAAACATTATAGTTACTCTTTCAGAGGCACCTAAATGTTTTAATTGAGAAATAAAAGTACCTTAAAACTATAATAACCTATTTTACTCATGGTTGAAAAAGAATACTGAATAATATCTAACGCGCGGCGTTAAAAACCAGTTCTATATTAAATTTGAACTTTTTAGAATTGATTGGAACTTGAAATCTAAATGACTTTATTGCTGTGCTATAGGAGGTTTGACACTAAAATGGATACACTGAAGTTATTCTAACTTTTATAACTGGAAACTCTCTAGGGCTACAATATCAAGCTATAATTTCATGAACGTGAAGGAGTTTTGTTTCTACGAATCTACTTATTGGTACTTGAGAAAATTCGCCAAGAACGTGCAGGAAGTGAAAGGTAAGGAAAGATATAACTATAAACATTTGTATTTTAATTCAGTGGGGCGCAAACATTTTCTCACGACAGCTCTGGGGTTCGCGAGAAAATATTCGTGGGTCGCCATTTTCAGAGATATTTATTTGACAGCAAAAAATAAGACTTTTCTAAAAGTATCAGGTGTCAGGAAAATAGTTAAAAGAAATAATATTATTTTTCAAGAAGATTTGTATTTTTTAAAGAAAAAAACTTCTATATTAGTATATACTACCTATACTGCAACCGGCAGGTGAATAGGCATAGTGATAGCAGATAATTGTCAATTTGAAATGCCCTCTACATGCTCTCTGGTGGGATTCATATGCAAGTTCGGTCTAGGGACAGAGGAATACAAGGACTGGTTCATAGAGCCTTCAGCGAAGAACCAGTGGGGGAATTTGTGACGTCACCAAGCGGACACGCAGCGCTGGAAAATACGAAAATCTCTTCACTATAAGGGCTTTTATATTATTGTTTTCCTTTTCTTACTTAATATTTAACCCTCTGAGCGCCCAATTATTTTGAACTTTTAAATGTCAGGTTAGAAAACTTCGCTTTTAAAGTAAATGAATCGATCTTTTTTGTATTTAATTATATCTCTGAAATCTCAAGAATACTTTATCCATGCTTGTTTAAGAAAATATACATATAAATACGAGCTATCTGCTTTTGAACTGAACATGAAAAACGGAAAAAGACGTTTGAGACGCTCGGAGTATTAAAATTGGATGCCAGTATATAAAAATATCATAAGCATAGTTAATATTTGCGAAACAGACACGTATTTTTAAGTAATTGTTGAAGGATGGTTTTGCATCTTAAACATTTAGGCAAAAATTCAAATAATACGTATCATGCGCAAACCATTTTATGTTCTGATTGAACCAAAAATTAAAACCTTTTTAAATACTCACATATGCGTTATTGTTTGCAAACATATCAAAAATATAAATATTAAGAAAAATTATTCATTTTATAACTATACATAAAATATGTAATAAATATAATGCAGTTGTATATATTTGATATTTTTTCATAACCAGCAGAGCATAGAGAAGCATACCAGGTATACAAGAAAATTTTGAACAGCATCCCTTTAATGTGCTAGCATGGGGAAATCGTATCCCTATCTGATTTCGCTAGTCTAAATAAGACCGCTTGGAAAAAGATCGAATAATTAAATGTCTCGATATATCTGCTGAGGTCCACTTGATATTGCTTTTATTTTCTATTACGGCATTTATCTATGTTGATATTCAGATATTTTTCAAAAAAATTTTTCCATTTTCGATACTTTTTTTAGTTTACTTTTTTAATTTTTACTTACGTTTAAAATATGGCTAATTTGCTCTTTCGTTTTCATTTTTTTATTTTTTCTCTTTGATTTTTCTCCTTCTCCTTTTTTATCTTTTCAAGTTCATTATCAAGAAATCTAATTCTTTCGAGAAGTAATGAATTTTCTTTTTGAGTTTCAAAGCAAGATGAGCAAATGTTTTCAGTTTTCGATGTAGTAAATTGCTCCATAGCTGTCGTGACACATGCTTTTTTAAGCCTCAGACATTTTAATCTGATTTTTGTTTCCTGCAAAATACTTCTTTTCCTTTTCCTCTCAATTCTACTTGAAACATCTTCCCCATTATTTGCAATGGCTAGTTGACACTCGGAACTGCATCAAGTTTTACAATTTTCGCTTGATTTAAACCAAGTAGGCGATTTCTTATGTCATCCATGTAATCTCTTGGCCGAAAATTATCAATATATATTCCAGCGTATTTTACATTTATATGATCTTACCTTTTACATTTCGAGATCCAAATTTTATTCAGATTCGGTTATATTGAAAATATATGATATATTACACATTTGTCTTTCGCTTTCCTGTAATAATTTGAGCACGTAGCGACAGCACAAGTAGACAAACTTACAAGCTATGAAAGATTTTCTTAATATTTCACCAAAATAACAAGTAACACAGAACAACACAGGAAAAAAATAGCTTAGAATTAAATAAATGGCAGTGGACGCTCTCGGACCCCACAAGTTTCCTCTCCGAGTAGTGACGTCAAACTGGTTTCTTCCCATCTTTTCGGCAATTTTAAAACTTCAAAGGTATGAACCAGCCCTTGTATCACCAGACAGTATCACATTCTGCTTCAATGCTAATCTGGGGAAGAATAAGCACATTTCCCATTTTTATTCCAATACTTTCGTTTTTTCACGTATGCCACTAGATGTAGCGCAAACTCAGTCAAGAGTAAAGCAGTGTAAGACGCAAAGTTGTCCATCGTATCAAGGAACAATACTCGTGAATTTAGCATATGGGACAGGTAACTTTACGCTTTTTTAGGTGGTTCAGAAAATCTTTCTACCTCCAGCCTTATGATTTCTTCCTTTATAGTTACTTTAAAGCCCCCTGTGTGTGCCCTTACTGCCAGATACGTTGAATGAGCTCCAAAATTTTATTAAGAACGCTTGTGCGAACATAGAAAATAACACTCTCTAGCATCTCTGGGGGGAAACCGGAAAATGGTACAGATGTTTTTTGAGCAACAGAAGGAAAACATTTAGAGCATCTGTCACCGTCCAAGAAAAAAGAATTTCATTAATTTTTAAAGTGGTAATACTTTTTAAAATACGAGTAGTTAATTTAAACCTGATGATTTTTTAAAATTACCCTGCACTTTCGGTGCGAAGCACAGGGTACAGGGATTTGATTGTACACACCAAAGAGAAAACATTTGCGATGGCATGGGCTACTTGAAATTGCCATATGATTTGGTTTCATTTCAGACGACATATTTAGGGAATTGTATCATCAAAAAGCATAATCCCCTTATTTTATAAAACATTTCAATCCGAAAACTAAATTCAAGAATCAATTATTTTCAACTCTTCTTTCCACTAGTTCAAAAGTTTTACATTTCATTTTTTGTTTCACTGCGACACGACGATCAAGTGTCGTGTCCGCCGTTTTAAAATGTTACTTCTTATCTCTAACTTCATATTAAAAGAATTACGTATATCACTATACACTCCATAATTCAATTCCATTAATTTTAATCAACCAGTAGAGCTCGTATTCATACTTTGAGCTTATAATTCTCTATATAGGGTTTTAAAAAACCGTTTCCAAACTTTAAGGGTTGGTAAAGCATCCGACAAGCATCTAAAGTTACATTTCAACATGAATGCACAAACGCCATCTGGAATAAGCAGATGGCATTTAAAGAAACAGAGCTTGCCAAAATGCCGATTCTTTCTGAATCTTAACGGTATTGAACTGGAATTTTCATATAAGTTGCCCTAAAAACTGGCTCTGAAGTTATGAAGGAAAATTACGCTACCTTTCGCACATCCGTAGTAAAAATCATTTACAACCAATGGTCATATCTTTTCTAATATTCATAATATATACTTGAAATTTTAATACAATATTTCGCTAACATATTGACATGTATTCTATAAGTTTCACACAACTTGATTTAAATTTCTGCAAGTTATAAGCAAAAAACATTTGGAAAAATTAGAAATTTCTTAGAGAAACCGTTATATCTTCCCGAATTTAAGTGCTATTTTTACGAAAATGCATGTAAATATTGCGCACATCACTTTAAAGAATATATGAACGTTGCAAACCCTTATCAGCTTTCTGTGAAGTGGGTTAGGTCAAAATCACTTTTCGGATTGATAAATTTGAAGTCGGTCCCCTAAATGTACTCGTGACCGAATCTTTAATGCAATTTGTGAGTTAAAATCTATTTTTATATAGTCGAAGTTCGAGGAAAATTCGCCCAGCCTTTCGAGAGATATTCGAAAAAATGTGCATCATCTGCTTTCTGTGTCTCCCGAAACCCTGAATGACTTTTCTTCGAACTTCGATTATCTAGTTTTCTTTAAAGAGAAGCAGAAATTCTGTTCATTGAAAAGCAGATATCATTGTAAATCTTAATGGCATTGAATAGTGCCCAGAGCTTAATAAAAATTATTGATTTTTTTTTTAAATCACTACACCTCTTTGTTCTTAATCTCCTTTTTTTAAAAAAATAAAACGTTACAACATTGCTTTCTGGCCTCGCAGGATTGAAACTTTACCAGCTTTTGTAGTCATTCCACTCGTTGTTGAGTTAATGAGGTCGAAAAAATATTTTGGCTAGTTATTTCATTGTGTTTTCATTAGTGAAATTTTTTGTGATTCTTATTGTCAGGTGATTAAAATTAAAGTGTTTTCACTTACATCAGCCATGAGCTCACGAAGATATAAAGTTTTCATGACCTCAGACCACCCCAGACCAAAATCTAGGATTGAACTGGAATTTTTAACATAAAATGCCCTATATTTCCTGCTTCCAAATCAAATTAAAAAATTATGCTACGTCTCACACATGCTCAGTTAAAAAAATAATTTACTACACATACTCATATTTCCTCCAATATTCAAAATAATTACTTCTAATATTAATGCAATGTTTCTCTAACATTGTCGAGAACTCTGTAAGTTTCGTGCAATTTGATTGAAAATTGCATGTTATAAGCAAAAGCATGCGGTAAAATTTGGGATTATTTAAGAAATCCTTTATATTTTCCAGAATACGAGTCATATTTTTTTTTCGAAAATGCATGTAAGCAATGTGCATATTAAGCATAACCATTGAGGGTATTTGCAAATCATTATCAGCTTTCTTTGAAACGGAGTGAGTCGAAAACCCTTTTCGCCTTCATCAATTTCTGATCGGACCCCTAAATGCTCTCGTGGCCGAATCTTCACTGTAAAATGTAAGATCAAGTATAGTCATCACATAGTCGAAGTCTAAGTGCATTGCTTCCAGCCTTTCCGGAGGAATTCGTAAAAATGTGTAAATCCAAAAGTGTCCGAATACTTTTGATCACATACTGTATCACGCAATAAATGAATTTTACTTTTCTGTTAAAAAATAAATCCAACTCATTTTCATTCAAGACATATTATTTTTGTATTGTGTGCATGTCAGAATATTTTATCAGAAAATTAATCTTACCTAAGTTAATTGGGAAAAATTGTTGCAGATAAATTAGAAACGAGTAAAGGTTAAATGAATATAAGAAAAAGACGCTGAAAAAGGAATATGCTAAAATATCTTTTTAAGTAAAAAGGTGTTTACTTCATGAAAAGAAGAGGCATAGGATGTATGTGAATAGTTAATTACCTCCTACTGGGGAACATGTGTGGTGCATGTGTTCCCATACGTAGATAACAAAAGCGTACAAATTTATGCTAACGATTCTGCGAATACGCTTGTCTTTCAACTCACTTCTACATGCTGAGCTGGTGGCACATATCAAGCATTCAGTCAGACTCGAAAGTACTTTATTGCAATTTGAATAAGAAATGGGCAAGTTTGTTACTACAATTTAACAAATGTGTCAGCAAATAAGATTGAAAGAATATATTTCATTTTTGAAATTTAACAGAATTTCGGATTTTGATATGTTTGTTTGGCAATGCACGATCTAAGACATTCAATAGGATTAGTTCTAGAGAGAAAAGAAGGTTCAATCATGAAACCTAATTTTGCGCAATATTGGTGATATTTCTGTATGTAAGAAGTCAGAAATATTAAGCAACAATTTTAACAATTTACCTGAGAGACAAAAGAAGTTTCGGAGCCCAATGTATTATCTTTTGTTCTATTCTACCTATAACAACAATACTTTCCCCATCCGAAGATGCGGTCGGGATAATGCAAATACCATAAAAGCATAAAAATGATCATATTGAATAAAGACAGAATAACTCTGACGTATAGATATTACAATATTCGGGTTCCAAGCAATTGGAGATTCTCCAGAATATTCATACAAGTGATTACATGCAACGAAATCAACGCTTATTTTGCTGTTTATATGTAGGCGTGAATATCAATTTTTGTTTGTATCATTCCACTGTAAAACTGGTGAATTTAGAAAAAAAATAGGCTGAGGATCAACTATTGAGATAATAATTTTTTGCGTTACTAGATGGTTTCTTTATGTTTTTAAAATCGGTTGTAGCTTATGCCATTTAAAGAAAGTTCGTGCTCCGACAAAAAATTCAAAATCAGAAATATCTTTATTTATCAATACTCCACCCAAAGTAAGGACTACGAGAAAAGATCCCGAGAATATTATGAACTTTAGCACAATACAGACATTATACGAAATGTTTAACTTTATATATTGAGGCATTTGATCATTTCACCAGAACGGTGAAATTTAGAAAAATAAATGGATTAAGGGTCGACCATTGATTTAATAACTTTCTGCTATCTGCAGAGGATTTTTGATGTTTTCAAATTAATTATAGGTAATGTCGTTTAAGCTAGGAAGTTTAGACTCCAATTAACAGTGCAACATCTAAAATACTAGGAATTTCTCAAATAATGAATACACTATCGAAGCTAAAATAATACGAGTAGTTCGCTCAGTTATATTGCAACATGCAACACAGTATTTACTCTATTATAAATGGTAAAAACGTTTATCTTATTTTCCACTTATAAAACTTTGGCTAACGAACTAAGAATACATTTTTAATCACTTAATAAGTCAAGTGCCACATTCATAATCCGAAATATAAGGAAAATTGCAGATTAATTTATAATATGGCTGCAAATTAGCTAATTAAAAGGAATATAACAAACAAAGGAAAACCAATGAAAAATTGAAGTTGAATTTTTAATAGAGTGTTTCAAACATAAAATATTTGATTTAATTTTTTTTTATTAAAATAGTTGATTTTTTTCGCATCCCTGATAAATGTCTCCATTTGCAACAACACGACGGCTGATGGGAATAGACCTCATAATGTAAAACTCCAATCGACGGCCAGATTATTCGTATCATGTCAAATAATCGACATTTTAGATTATCTTATGAAGGAAATATATTCAAGATTAATCATTTATTCAGAAAAGTTTAAAATGTCTCTTACTTTTAAGCTGCTAGTTCTTGTCCGAATATTTGACTTAAACCATAAATCTCGAAATGAAAAACGTGATGAACTCATGCATACTCACAGACAATTAACACTTCAGACGACAGTTAAAGATTTCCTTAATTGAACGCTTAACTAGAATTACATGAACATATATAGTATAAGATTTGTATAATTAGTACTCAAGATATGAAATAAATGTATGATCATTCTCACATTTATAACTGATGTGTAATTTTAAAATTTCTTTAGCGATTTCCATATTATGTAGTATGGTACTAGTACTATCATAAAAAAAGTTTTTGAATTAATTGAAATACTTTAACTTTAATTGATTTTCTAATTTCTTTGCTCTATCGGACACTACTAATAATGGAATCTTGGAACTTTTAGCCTTGCGTTTTGTAACATTCCCGTTTACGTATCACATTCTTACCAAATTGCAATAGCACTAATTTCAATTTATCAGCCCAAATATAAAAATCCAGGCTTTATCTTAAAGAAAACTTTGTTTCGAACTAGTGTTCAAGATGAAAAGTTTAAAAAATATTATATAGAAATTTCAGCGATATTAAAAGTGGTAGAAATTTTTATCAAATCTCCATTCGTAAGTATGCAAAGATGATATCTAATTTGAACTCGAAATTTATTTACTACCGTTTGTAAAGAACCTAAATACTTAATTTTAAAAAAAATCTAAATACAAGGTGGACAAAATTAATTAAAGATTTTCAGTAAAATTTCGATTATACGTCTTTCATTTATACGTCGTTCTACGTTAGAAAGCGTTCGGTCTAACCCGAAAATATTGTTTGCAATTTGAATAAAATTGGGTAAGTTTGTTACTAGTATTTAACAGATCATTCGGCAAATACGATTGTAAGAATATTTTTCATTTTTGAAATTTCACAGAATTTCAGATTTTCATAGTTTTTTTTTCCTTTCATTAATAGGACTTTGCCAAAATAGGGACGTTAATTTTAGTAGGGCACTAAAACTTCAATTTTTCAGGCAGGAATGATTTTAGTATTTTTCTAGTTGATTTGACGACAAATAATATTAGTACACAAAGGATAATTGAAAAAATGCAACCTGGGTATTAATGGATTAAGAATGATGTGAACTCTAGAAATAATTAGTGCCAGTCACAACACGAACGTGCGACTGATGCAGTCTTTACAATGAAATTTGTTTTCTTCTAATTTTTTAGAACAGGTAGTTTCAGCTTTGAACAGAAACTTAATTACAGCGAAGTGAACGTACCAGCAAAGAGGTACCAAGCAGCATGCCAAGTGCAAAAATTTTAAAATAAAAATTCTAGTTTCGATCGCTAAGAATCATGCAAAAACTATCAATTTTAAAATTGTATAGCATCGTATATTTAAGAGAAAATGGTATTCTGTGCACATTAAAAATGTGATTATGCATTGTTTTAAAATAAGTTAGCAATAATCGCAAAACAGAAGAAAGAGACTTTTACAATCAGGGAGAAAAAGTATGACACATAGTACAAAATTCTGAATACTATTGAGGTGTTTATAAAAATTATTAATTGTAAGGAAATTTTATTTTCTCCTTCATAACTTTTGTTATCTTTTCAGCTGATCCTTGATGACAATGATTTTTAAAGGAGATCCTCGATTTTTGAAGATAATTTTTGTCCGTCTGAGAAAACTTTCAGCAAAGATTTTTTGAAACATTTATGATGGGTAAAGTAAATGCTGTACATAGTAACGAATCTAATACAAGCGAATATGAAAATCGCAAAAATATGCATTTATATTTGTACTGCAATTGTATTGATCATAATATGAATTTTTGAAGTTTTGGATCTGTGTATGAGAGATTATCTTTATTATAATGGCCAAAATACAAATTCTGATTCGATATAAACATCAGCTGTTTAGTGCTGATTATATTATGCCTAGCAATCTTTGTACTTTTATTGTAGGTACTTTTACTAGAAGCTACATTTTCTTTGCGATTAGTTCAGATTATCTTAATATTATATATATTTTCAGATAATGCTGTTGTCAATAAAATCAGTTTTATTAATAAGCAGATTACTTACGAAGCGCAAAGAGGAAAAAAACGGCTCACACTCAAACTTGATATAAAAGTAAGCTAAAAGAACGTAAATCAGTGCCTATATTTATAATGTCACAGAAGCTTCTGGAAATTTCTATGAGGATAAATTCCGTGCACTATTGTCAATTAAATTTAAAATAAGTCAAAGAAAATTAAAGAAATTGAGAAACAGGAAATTGTGGTCTACATGCATTCATCCCGTAATTTCAGTGGTGATGAGAAAGCTAAATAAGTTTTTCCCCTAAATATAAAAATAAATATTAATAGTCCGTTAATTGTCTCCGTTTTCAATTAAAATTAAAATAACCAGACCTTCGCTGTGAAAGAAACGGTAATGATATAATTACCAAACGGTGAACAATTCAAAATTATTTTGACGATGCATCATACAAGTTAGCAGACTATAAAGAATTGATATCTCTTTCAATAACTTCTTCGGTATCCTATGCACTCAAACTCGGGTGAAATCGTATTATTTAAGGAAATGAATTTTAAAAGCTATGTGAGTTATGCTCTGCTTTTGAAGTAAGCAAATATGTCGATTTCGAGATTACTTGAAATCAGCCACATTTAATAATAAAAAAAAATTCCAAATATTAACCTGCGAATAACACAAGGATATGCACCACTTAAATTTATAAATTGAAATATATTAGTATTAAAATTTTATAAACTAACTATTTGCGTGCAGAAGTGCCTAGTACTGGTACTCATGTACACAAACCAATCTTGACAAACGTGATGTAATATTTCACTTAATTAATAAATGTACGAAAATTTAGATAATGAGAGTATCATCGACTGATAAATAAAGCCTAGAAAATTAAGGGGGGAAATGTTGGAATTCAGAATAAATCAACACTGTATTAATTTTAATATAGAAACTAACATTTAATTAAAAAAACAAAGGATATCTTTATTGAATTGCTTCTACTCATACAAAACCAAATTACGCTTTGCTTTGTGCTCAAAATTTATTCAGGCTAAGGTGAAAATTATTCAAAACTTCCAGCGATCTTGAATATCATAATTTTTACAGAACAAAATTTCAGTTGTACAGGATATTTTAAAGCATCATGTATTTATCGATTGTAAAATGTAGGTAATTAAATTTAAGATGGCATATAAATTCAAATTCTACCACCGACTTTGAAACGCAAGCAAAGAACTTCACTATCTTAATGTGGAGTCCACCCTTATTATTTTGAGAGCATATAATATCAAATACTTCACAATATATTCATGCTATTATAAACAAAATTTATATCTTGGTGTATTTTATCATAAAAAAATTAGTCATGCTATAAAAACTTAAAATTATACTTGAATATTAGAAATCAAGATTTCAATTGGTTATAATTTCGGAACGGATGAACCTGGATTGTTGAAATTTTGTATCCGAGCATAAATTTTGAGGAATTCTAGCAATTCTTTAGAAACTTTTATGTTAGTGCAATTTTAAATATGTGCAGGACGCCTTATGAACTTTTGAAACCATAAGTATACGTTATCCAACCTTTTAGTATACGTTATTTCCTATAAAACGATAACTTTTTTACAATATATGATGAAAGACGGTGGAATCATACAGGGTGACTTTTTTTTTTCTTCCGCAACTGTTCATAGTCTGAATTAAATTAATACAGAATACAGTATTCTATAATCTGATAATAAAATCTTATCACCAAAATTATAGATCTCTATAACATTTTAGCAATAATTCTGTGAACGAGAAGGGTGCCTTAGTGTATGCTCTTATCTCCCTACTTTTCAATGTTGAACTGAAATTGCACCATATTGTGACAGAACCGCATTTCCCGAAGAATAAGACTGCTCTTATATTAATTTTTGCAGCAAAAGACTCATCAGGGATTATTTCCAGAGCATGTATTCCTTTTTCATGAACAATTTATATTTATTCAAATAAAATAGTAAGATATATTTTCTATATATTCATGCAAAATCCATTTAAGTTTAATCAAATAGAGTCATATCATCTTCTTCTGGAACATCGTCCTTAAGTTTCAAGGCCAGAATTCCGGCTTGAATTTTTTCGACAACATTTCCTGTAAAACAATTGGCCTTAATCTCTCATGTCTAGCAACAGAACTCTCTTAAATGAGTCTATGACTGATAAGCACTGAAATTCTTAACTATGCCTTATTTTGAGGGCTTTGTGAAAGCCTAAAAAACCATGCTAAGTCTTATTTATTTGGTTAGGTTTTTTTCTGGTGAAAATGTTATACGAGAAAGCCGAGAGCTGAAACCTCCAACGGGAGTGTTTTGGCTGCCTTCAGAGTGACAACAGCATTGTCATGCAGAAAATACCATTCATTTCTTGTTCATTTTACAGGCTTTCCAGAAGTTTACAAACTTCGAACTGTTTTAAGTTGCAGACGAATTTAATAGAAGCCATGAAAATGTTACATGCGCATGATTCCGGGTTTAGGACCGAATTCTACCTGAACTCCGTTGCTTATGTGGGTCTGGTCAGGACCTTCTAGAAAGACTAATAAAATCGTCGCGGCGGCCCTAGTTTGGTGCATTTCAGTGCTTCGGCGCCGTCCGGTTATATGCATCTCAAGTTGTGTTGGGCCGGATGCTTGTGTGTCGGATTAAAGCGCCACTCTCATCGTATTATCCGTCCCAAAATAGTCCTCTTGTTGTCTGAAATGACATATTAATATAAATAAACTGAACTTCTAAGCGTGACTTCATTCTAACTAAAGTAAGCTAAAGAATATTGAGGGCTCGGACTCAGGTAGGACTGGCAGCGGCGTTTATTTTAAGGCCGAGGACGGTTTGGTTTTTCGCTGCAGATTTCTCAACCCAGATAACTGTTCGGTTTTCCGATCTGAACTTCTTGCCATCCGAGAAGCCTTAAATGCTGCCCTACATTTTTAAAATAGCGACATCTATATTTTGACGGACAGCAAGAGTTAAATTCAATACTTAAAAAATTGGCCGGAAATTCGAGAAAAAAACCGGTCAAGAGGTTATTTCCAAAATTGCTACACTTTCACAGAAAGGTAGAGTTTGCTTTCAATGGATTCCATCCCATGTTGGAGTATTTGGCAATGAGGAGGTAGACGTGCTTGCGAAAGAGGGAAGTGCTCTTCCTTCTGTAACCTCTAGTGAACTCTTCACGTCCGAAATATATTCTATTCACAAGGCTATAGCAAATTCAGCTTGGAGAAATCCTCCCACACATGATTGGTATGTAGGGAACCGTCCTGGTCTGTCTCTACAGTCCGTAGGCACAAGATCCGCTCAGACTGCATTGACCAGGTTGCGTGGTGGACACATTAAAAGCTTAAAATTCATCGATAAGGAAAAGACTTTTTCTTCTTGCCCTTGTTCCTGTCCTGCTTCTCCTGCCCATATCATTGACTGCATTGGCGCCTCTGCGAGGCAGCTGTGGAGTGGGGAGGGCGAAGTACTTGTGGAATTGTTAGAGCGACATGGTGTCATGGACCTGGTCTAATCTTGGGCCAGGGGGACATGAAACAACAACAACAGGATATTGAGGTGAAATTTTGTAAAAATAGTGGTAAACTAGAAACACAATAAATGCGGAAACGAAAGGATAAAAAGTAACTGAGACAAAAGTAAGTCTGAATAGAGTCAATACACGTGAAGTCATGATAAATATGGTATACACGAGTGTCACCTCCAATTTGAAACCTCATTGGCATTGCTAAGACATCATGGCGTTATCCTCGCTTCAAGATGCACCATGGATTCCAAAATTAAATTCCGATGGTGCATTTGTCATGCAATGCGGTACCATAAGCAGACTAATTTAGTCACTAAAATTATCACGCTGATGTTGGATCGGCTTCATTTTACGGTACAGTGGCGTCGGATTCCACCGCTGTCACCCTATGCATCATGTTGCGATATTTTGTAAGCGGCATCTACTACAATTTAGAGCTAGAATCTTCATAGTACAAGTGCAACTTCATTTTCTAATTTCTTAGTTGCTCTGAGGATCCAGGAACGATGCGGAGTTTTCACATAAAATTGAGTCAAACTGTGAGATAAATAGTTGTCTTGTTTATCAGCATCTTTTTATGGATTTCTTAAAAGTTGTTCTGCCTTAAATTCCAGCGATATTTAGCAAAAAATGACAGAACAGTTGTCTTTTAACACTTTAGTTACACTTAACTAAAGACAATACAGAATAAGATTTAGGAAAAAAGGATTCACAGTTATTGCGGATTTCAATACCCACGTCAATATTTCTGAAGTCCTCTCAGCTTCAATCGAGGAAGAAAAATGAACATTCGATATCACAAGCACAATTTGGAAAGCGCATGCGCCAACAAGAGTGAAAAGTTTATCTTTTTATCAAAAGGATTTTTAAAATAACTGTTAAGATTGCTCAAGCTTTGCAACTACAAAAGAAAGGCTGTCTCTACTTATTAAATTACGTCTTTCATGAAGTATTTCTTTCGTATATGAATGCATATTTTGTTTGTAAAATAAAAATTCTTTGAGTTATTTACATTTGAATTAAGAGTGAATAATTTTAATGAATATTCGAATTATTTAAAAGCCACGTTTATTATAGTTAAGAAAATACGGTACGTTTTACAAGATGTTTACCTGAGTCTTTATACTGCGAAATTAATATCTAATAAGCAAAAATTCCGGAAGTAATAATTACCCATTCTAGAGCAGCCATACACTATCACCCAAGACACATCGTAGTGAAGAATTTTGGAAATCAGAAAGTTTATTTCAAACACTACGGCAAAAGTGAAAATAATGGAAAGGAAAAACTTAGAGAGGGTTATCAATTTGATGTAAATTGTCCATACACTTATATACCTACAAGAAACGAACCACTGAGCTTCTTACTGGAAATGCTCGAAATGTGCAATCGTTAAAAGGAAAATATATGTATATCGAGTGCGCTTATTATGACGTCCTTCATGACGCAATCACACAAAACGTGTCATGTAAGTAGGATTAACGACGTTTAAAGGATTTAATATTTAAAATTTAAAAGAGGGTTATTTTACATATTAAAATGCGCAGTAAGTTCCAAAAACCTTATGGTAGCAAGGATTTTTTATATCTTCTGTTTCCACACGAATCATTTAATAACTTTTGATTAAATTTCCAAAATCCAACAAAAGTTATTTACGGACATCAAATTTCTTAATTCCAGCTCTTTTCGTTTTTAAATTATGAGTTAATAAAGTTTGTTGAGGGACGAGACTCATGTTTATATGGAATGCCGCTGTTGAAGAATCAATTCATTTTCAGGAACCATTTTTATTAGATGGCTAAGTTCCACGACACAGTACATTAAAAGGTACAAGACACAAAACAAGACAGAGAACGACATCACAAGACAAGTACACAGTCAAGAAGAGAGAGAGGCATCATGGGAAAAACCCGGATGGCTCTAGCAGCGCCACCTACCATAAAAAGGAGAAGGCAGTGATTTGTAACCGCTACAAGTTTTAAATTTCTATTGTTAAACTGAAATCATATAACTTTATTTATATCTTGAGCAATAATATAGTTAATGATCTGAAATCTATTATTAATGGTATTCTAAAGTATTCCAAACATTTTCAACACATAGTTTCCTTTTATAGTAATTCTTGGAACGTAATATTGTAATTTATCAAAGTGAACTTTTACTTATTTTTTTATAAGAACACAACTAAACTTTTTCTGAAATCGCTGAAGAAGGCCATTTTAGTTGACCATGTAATATCTCGGTTCATTCTTACGAGAAACCTTCCCGTTACATTAAATCTTCTGCAATCTTTCAGAAACAATGTAAGTAGGACAGCTTTTCATTGTAATTACTACAGTATATAATCATAATAAGAATTAATTTCACACTTAAAAAATTATGAGATTGCGCACTCAACGTGATTTTGTAGGTAGCAAAAAAGTATATTAATAAATTCAGATGTAAAAACGAAAAATTTTAATTAATATTCCTGATTCACAAAGTATTAATCATTTTTAAGTAGATTATCAGCATTCTTGTCAGTTCAAAATTTCGAATATCTTAATTTATGTACCAGGTCATATACAAAAATGATGAAATAAAGTCTACAATGATAAACTCTAAACCGTCCGAATGTCAAAGTGCAGAAATTTTTTGAAGAAGACTTTAGAAGAGGTTTTTTAACAAAAAGATCTGCAAGAATATTTGATTACGGAATAATCCACTAAAATCACTGCTGGTTTCAAAATTTCGTATGTAACTTCATTAAACTTAATTTCTAATCACTTTGGCCTTTTAAACTTATTACTTTATATGAAAATAATCCTTACAATTAGTTTTAAACTTTTTAATTTTTAGGAAAGTATTCCTTAAAAAATAGGCAAGATTTCCTGTCAGATTACCAGTTATATTTTAAGTTTAAAATATTTATGGTTATTTTTATTTTAACAAAAGCACATCTCATTTATAACACTGACCTTTTTGGTAAATTACATATATATACATTCGTATATTTTGACGTGAAAACGTCTTTCCGCTGGTTACAGAGATAGTCAGTCGAACTTCCTTGTGTGACAAAATACCGTCAGATTTGAATCGCTAATAACTACGAAATTAGTAATATGAAAAGATTGATTGATCCCTATAAAGGATAGAACATATCTGCAAGAGTTTGTCGCAGAGTATTTTTTTGCCTGTGACGTCATCTTATCAGTGTAGACGCATGCGCGTGATTGTTATGAATCAGCTTTATGTAAAGATATAAATATGTGTAGCGTGGAAACGCGTTTATCTAGGAGGTTGATTCTGGTGCCATTTTAAAGAGCTTGATGAGTATTACTGGGATCCAAAGTGAGACAATAAAAATATTTATCAGAATATAAGTAAAAATCGGTATTAAATTGAAAATTTCAAACTTCGCATGTTTTTTTATTATAATATGCAGATTTTTCTTTCGAATTGTACGAAATTTACAGAATACTTGACAATACGTAAAAGAAACATTTTATTAAAATTTGAATATTACGGGAAATATGAGCATTTGTGGTAAATAATGTTTTACTGCGCATACGCGAAATGTAGTTCTATATACTGTCAACAGATAGCGCCATCAAAAGCTATTCTAAATAAAACATAAGAAAGGCGCAGTTCGGATTCGCGCCGTAGATTTTTCGTGAAAATGTCGGGATAAAATCACAAAACAAGTATTTTGTAATTTAATCATGAATCTCTTCAATACAATATTTACACATAGTGGTATAATGGTAACAGAATAGATAAATCACAAGTTTATCGCATGTAGCAAGGGTCTGTGGTAGCCATTGTACTACTCTGTGTAAGTTTTGTATTAAAGAGATTGATAATTATATTACATATTAATAAGAAACACTCGTTCTATGATTTTATCCCGACGTTTTCACCAAAAATCTACTGCTCGGAACTGAACTGCACATTTCTTATTTTTAATTCATTTTTCACTAATTTTGTTATTTCATATAATATATGTGGGTTACTGCTTGGTGGTTATGTCTAGCGTTTTTAATGTATAAAGGAATTACTCGTTCTAAAAAAATAATTTAGTTTATTTTGAGGCGTATTATTTGCATCAATTTGCAAGCATGAATTATCAGAAATGAGAGAAGTTTAAAGTTAGGCTTAGAATAAAGAAACTGCTTAACCCTTTCTAAGGCCGTGGTGTGGTGTGGGAGTTTGGAGAACAGAGTGCTAGCTCAGGTGTCTTCCACGCCAACTTATCGTGTTAAAACATTACGAGGTCCGTCCCGAAAGCCCTGTTGTTACTCCAAAACGGGACGTTAATATAGCTTAACTAAACTAAACCAAATTAAGGCCGTGGTAAATATACTTACCACCAAATTCATCGACTTTTAAATTCAATTTTTAAAGTTGGTGTGCGTTTTCGCCAAATTTTTTGATGAAAGGAAAACCTAGATGTTGTAGTTTCTTATCTCAAACCTAAGCAAAGTGTCTTGACTTGATAATGGCAATCCCAAAGTTATTTTATTATAGAACGATTAGAAAAAAATGTTTCCATAGGAAAAACGTATTAACCCTTTAAAGGGTTAATATGTCACTATGCAGCCGTCGCCCAATGCGCAAGCTTACTCTCTAGGCTTCTCGCTGCACAAATAACCTACACTTAACCTGCACTTTGAAGAACATACACATGGGCAATCAAAGAGGTTGCTACAGAGGATACTTACAGATGATGCGTGCTGCCATCTAACTTCGCAGAAATAAACTAATCATTGCTATTTAGAATCCTACATATTTTTAGTTGACAAATCGCTTTTATTCTTTGTCGCTCTCTTTCGAATCATTCTTTATATTCAAACAGAATAGTTTCAATTGAAATCTTTGATCAATATGCCGATAATATTTAAAAGACATATTATGGAATAATTCTTGAAGATACAAATTTCTATTCATATCTGAAACAGTAAAATATGTGATGAATTACTAGCTTTTCTAAATAAAAAGATAAAATAATTACTTCAATGTCAAAAACTAAATAAATATAGAATAACTTTATGAAGATCCAGAGTTTTGAAGAATTGAGTCTTCGAAAAATTTATGTCATTGTTTTGAAATGGCGAGATAGAAGATAAGTTTTCGAAAAAAAGATCCAATAAACTATGTTTTACATTCCGAATTTGTAGTAAGCAAATATCCTGTTTTCGTGGCCTCATATTGTAAAATATGTTGCAATTAAAATAAGTAATAAACTAAAATATTGCATTGTTTAATTAAGCCCAATCAAATAAAAAATATGAAGCAATGATGATAGAAATAGTGTAAACTGATGAAGAAATGTAAGAATAAAACTCAAAAAGAAAAAAAATAGTAAGTTTTATAATTTCTTAATCAATTTAACACTGAATATTAATACTTCATTAAAACAATGAATAATTCATCTTATTTCTTTCATTTCTAAATTAAAACCTATGAATATTGAAGCCTAATGGCAATTTCAAGCTCATGTCCAATTTAGACAAATGATCCTCAATAATTCCTTGTAGTACAGAAGCAAACATTTTCCTTAAAATGTCAACTTAATAAAACCTTGTCATGCATCCAGTAGTTAACTTTTCCAATTTATAGATAGTAGCAGTAGTGAATCCAGGATTTTGGTCTAGAGAGGGCTGAGGTCATAAAAATTTTGGATCGTCGTGACCTCGTGGATTATGTAAGTCAAAAAACTTTAATTTTACTCACCTGAAAATAAAAATCACAAAGAACACAACAGTAATACGATAATTTAATAAAAACAATGAAATAACTATAGTCAAAAAAGGTTTTCGACTGCGTTCACGCTACAAAAACGAGTGGAATGACTACAACAGCGGGAAAACTTTGGAGAACGTCAAGCCAGAAAGTAATTTTGCCACGTTTTATTTTTAAAAAAAAACAATTTAAGAACAAATCATAGCAGGGATTTGAAAAAAATCAAGAATTTTAGTTTAGCTTTAGGGGAGGCAGCAGCTTCATAGCACCCCTGGATTCGCCACTGGATAGTAGCATGAAAAATGTTTTCAAGTGTCACATAAATAAAAAATCTAAAACTAAAGTCTTTACAGATAAAACAACTACAAAATAGATCAGTGATATAATAAGTAGTTTTCCTTTATCATTTGAAGATGTCAACATTAAAAAACTTTTAAATAGCCACATAAATAAAAGTTCTAAAACTTGCATCTTTACAGTTAAAAGAATTGAACAAACAGATAAATGATATAAAATTGAATTCAACATAACATATAAATAATGCAAATACTGGAAAAATCAAAATAAGAATAAAATAGTTGATGATGACTGCCTTCTCAAGTTTTCACAGCTGAAGCAAACTATATTTCTGACTTCCCATATATTGCATTGGCTAGAAACAATACTCCCCAATGAATATAATATAAATTAAATAATGATGATACATGTAGCATCACCATATTATAAACAATAGTTATATTATTATATTTGTTTCAGTAAAAATAAATTAATTAAAGAACAAATGTCTTTAATACTTTGTAAATTTATTTTTATCTTATTAGCAATAAGGAAATTGTATGTTGTTGAATAAAAATATGGAATGCACCGTTGATATATGATAAAATAAGGTTTTATTCAAATAAACATTTTAATTTTAAGAATTACTATTTTCTGATTTCGCCAAGAATACCTATAAACAAGAGAAACTCAATAAGTAAAAAAAGTTTTATGGACAAAAACTGCATATAAAATTCATTAATGTGAATTTATTTTACAGATTTACCCTTCTTTCTTTTTACAATGAAAACTCTCCAATTATATCGTAAACATCGATAGAGTGCCCCTATTACCACAGGATGCTCAACAATTTTTTTACGATATATTTGGCATATCAGAATATCCTAGCAACATCGTGGAGATATCGTAAAAATATCTTGTTATAATAGAATCCTTAAATGAAATAATTGAAAACCAAACTAAATATTTATGTAACATATTTGATCTTAAATAATTTGTAGAATTTTTTTCGGAAGAGTTCAGCTCGCTCCTGATGACGGTGTCTGTAGCGGCCAGATATTTGGGAATCGTTTAAAATGGCATAGTATATTGCTTTATGAACGTTACTCGAGTGGCGAAGAAGAATCTATCGAAAAGAATGGCTATAAAAATTCCGAAGGAATAATACATGATATGATAGAAATTTCTACATGATATTATCACAGCACAATATATTAACAAAATATTACAGCAATTTTTAAAACAAAGAACAGTGTTATGAATTTTATGTTCAAGAAGGAACGATATTATTTTAAATATGTGAATTTCAGGAGTTTTTCATTCATAAAGTACAGGGTGTTCATTAATTATTGTCGGGATTTCTTTACCTCATAACTTTCGAATGAAAAATATTACGCAAAAACCGATTACGTATTCGTAAATTACAACTCAAAGAATTTTATTAATGATATTAAAAAGATTAATGAATTTGCACATGGCTGTCCTTCGTGGCTCGTAACACATCGAGACGAAATTCGATTTCCCTCCAAGTATTCTCCAGCATTTGTGGGGTAACATTTTGGATCGCAGTAACAATTCTGCTCTTCAGTTCATCAAGGGAGGGCACAGGGGTCTTGTACACAATATTCTTGACAAACCCCCAAACCAAATTTAGTTTCGAAAAACCACAATATACACATTGCTTTTTCTTGTACGGTCGCCATTTTTATTTATGACGTCATAATTACCCAGACTGCAAATGCGCTAAGATCGCATTGTTGCCACGTAAAATTCTTTGAGTTGTAATTTACGAATACGTAATCAGTTTTTGCGTAATATTTTTTATTCGAAAGTTATGAGGTACGGAAACCCCGACAATAATTATTGAACACCCTGTATAGTGCAAACATGTTTAGTTTATTAATTAAACTTGAAACTTCTAATCACGAGGAACTCTAAATAATCTATTAGATACTTAACTTCTTAACCCAAATAAAATTAGCTGAATATAAGAGATATTATAAGCTAATTAAAATGGACTACTATGATTTATAATCAGTAGCTTAACAGCAGTGACCTACTATTTATTAAGCGGCGATGCGATCGTTTACTAATAATAGTAAAACCTATTTATAGAGATATTGTAGGGACCTAAAAAAATCTTGTTTCAGATAGGTTATCATTACAGACCGTTTGAGGATGACAGCAATGAGCTATTACTTATTGTGCGGCGATGCGATCGTTTAATATTAATAGCAAAACCTGTCTGTAACGATAATGTAGGGGACCTAAAAAATATATTGTTATAGATAGGTTATCGTTGCAGACCGTTTGAGGATTTCCGTATTCAATGTTTATGTAAGTGTGCATGCATTAATACAGTAACATTTTTATTGCACTTATGGATTCATCTTACAAATATTGGTAAATATAAAATTGCATTTTATAACCATGTAAAATGTACAATTTTTTATGCTGATATAAAATTTTATCTATACATTTTTTAAGAACGTTTAAATGAAAATTTAGTTGAAAACCGTCAACATTGTCATTTACGCAACTTTTTAATCGTTTTAACATGCTGCTCACTCTTACATTTTGCCACAGCATCTTCAATGTTTTTTTTTTAAGTTGCTATCATTGACTGAAAAATCCAATATTTTATTAGAAACATCAACTTGCTTTAGTATTTGATCGATTTCCGAATATATTTTTAGTTTTTCTTTAAATGCCAATGTTTTATGCCGAGCCAATCTATAGTAAAGTTATTAACACATCAAAAACGTATTTCAACGAGAAAGTGGTCAGTCGAATTGCTAATTACGAATAAACCATTAGTTCCTACCAGAAGTCAAAGGCAACAATCATGTCAGCACATTCGAATTGCAAGCTTCCCCTCCCGGATACCCTGCTACAACAGCTTTCGGTTTCCACCCTCTACCTCCAATTCCTCTCTTACCTGACATTATTTGACAATAGAGAGAGTGTCGTTTTACAACTTTCTAAGAAGGTAAAATCATTCTTATAGGCAGACGAATCTATTCCCCTACCTCTTCATCGCCAATGGAAGCAAAACACTTTCTGGACTGAATTCGCCCTGGACAAAAACATCAATAGCGGAGAATGAGAATTTATAGGGCCATGATCTCCATTAAACAACCAATTATATATATATAGTAATTATTGTTGCAGCCAGATTGAAAATACATTGAGTATGTAGAAATTTCGCCAGGACCAAAGAGAATATCGTTATTGACATCATGGTTATACATGTTTCACTGTAAAGGATTAAATCCTTTGCTTTTAAATTAGGAAATCAGCAATTATCCTCCTTTTATTCACTCGTACTCTACTCAAATATTTAATATAATAGCAGCATTCTGTAAAAGTCATAAATCTGGAATTTCACTTAATTATTTATAAAATCTCATGTATACTTATAAAAGGAAATGATTCTTTGTGTGCGTGCTTGCGCGCGATGTCCAGACGACTCTATCGCACTTACAGCCATGAAATTTGCACACAGGTAGTCGTAATGGTGACTCAGAGCACCTCGAAACCGGAATGTTAAAATTTAATATAGAACATTTTTTATTTTAAGTTTTGTGTTGTTTTGGGTCATTTTTGGCACGTTTACGGCTGTAGTATCTTTTCTAATGATCGCTGAAAAACAATAAATCCACCTTCGGATATAACACACAGTTTTCGTTCTAATGAAGTTTGTTTTGAGCTTCAAACGTAATTTTTTAAAAAATAATCAGTTTTGACATCGAAATTTTATTTTCGTTTTTAAATTTGCTGCGTCCGACGTTCTAATAACACTATTATTTTCAATTTTTTCAGCTTATAACTGGAACGGTTCTGTCGGATTTAAAATAAGAACGGTTAAAACAACTTTTTCCATTTTTTTAAATTAAATTTTTTATCTCATCAGTTCAAGCAGTTTTTTGCTAGCGAGATTTGACAACGAGAGTTTCTCCGGATGATCCCAGAATGCATTGTTGTAATTTCATTGGATGGTGGTGACCTTCCTTGCAGGAGGTGACGTAATATGTTTTCATTCCCAGAATGCATTTCTACAATCCGATTCCTTCCGGTGACGTCATTACATTCGCGTCATTATCGAAAATCAATTATGTGTCTCTTTTTTTTTTGTTTTCAAAACTTTTTCGTACCATTGCGGGCACTTTTTTCCCATTTTGTTGAAATGTTAGTAATATATATGTGATATTTTAATTTTTTAACTTTCTTAAATCATTTTTAACGACACCTCATTTTAATTACTTCTACATCCATCATAATAAGTGCAATACAACTTTCTTTTCGAGTCATGAGTCTTTTCCGGGGAAATTCCCTTTCTCTGGGTACTTAAACATTCTGCGCATTCCTATCTGTCCTTTTTCATTTCAACATGTAAACGAACAACAACGTCGCGCTGCTTCGCGCGTTAGCTTTTTTATGCTGGGCATGGATACTCGGATAATACAATTATTTTAACTATTGAAACGTAACATATACTATTGTCTGCGTTGGAATAAAAGATTGAACAACTTCTCTCTTTTCCTTTATCAAAATGAACTACATTTCACCCATAACGCTTGATCTTTCATATATATATATATATATATATATATATATAATATTTGATTATTGATGTACTGGTAAATAATGTAAAACATAAATAATAATATATATATATAAAGATCCACAATATTTCCATTATATTTCATCAAAATATCATTACTGTTATATAATTCACCTAAATAGGATGATAATAATCAAGACATAATTTGATTGTGCTGTCAAAATTATTTTTAATTAAAGCTCAATTCTGATACCGTTGATATACTGATCAACAAATTGTACTAATCCTTTTTAAACTAAGAATATTTTAATTAACCCAGCATAGTCCACATAAAAATCTGTTAGGAACCAAAATTAATACCAAAGAAAACAATCATTCTTAAATGGATCTGAAATTAAGGGAGTCAAGTTATGGTGATATAAAATAGTTCTTTTCTTTAAAAATCTGTAAGCATAACAATAATTTTCCAATGATGATAGTAATTTTATTTTTTTTTCAATATGATTTAGATCACAAGTAACGCAAACAGCTTCGAAATTATAAATTGCTAACTCTCTTATGAACAAATACGAAATACGATTTACAGGTAACGAAAGTTATCTGTAAATGTCACCGATATTGTGTTATGTGTTCACGATAATGTTTTATATTAATATCCAAAATTTAATTAAACCTTATTATCGAACAACTTAAGCATTTCTAAATGAACAAGGAACTTTATTTAATCTGGCTATTCTGACGAAGACAAGGTATTACAAATTTCTAGGCATGTTATTATATTTTTGTAACATATATTTCAATATAACATGTACATTAATATTAGTACTGTAACATGTAAATAAATATCATGTATAAAAATATGTAATATAAAGAGAAGAGAATGTTCTCTTCCAAAACTAATAAACGCCTGCAGCGCCGCTCGAGAAGAACCATGAAATCTCAGCGCGCGTCACTACAGTCTCCTGCTATGGAAGATTCAATCAATGACAGTGAGTGTCATTGAATGAAACAAATCATTATAAACAGCTTTACGCAAAACAGTTCTTAAATTTGAAAACTGAGCTTACAGTTCTGGTTTTATGAAATGTGTAATAACTGTAAAAATTTATGCTTTGTGAAAAAGGATATTGCTATGTATAATTTGATTTGCTTCCGATTCCGTACTACAAACCCGTGTCATTGTGCTTAATCATGCAAGAGGCACTGAAGATTTCACCAGTATTCTTTATTTCTATCTCTTTTCATTTTCTTTTTCGCACGTTTCATTCCTCAAAATTATTATTTCTTTCTTGACATTTGTAAAAACTCTACAAATAATGAATGCTCTTATCATTTTCTTAATGAATGATAAGCTATTTGGAGCCTATTTTTTCTGTTTTGTTAATCACAATTAGAGTTATGTTCCTATCGAGCAAAGTTACTATCTTTGTATTCTTTTGCCAACATCATCAAACAGTGGCGGACTGTGTCTGAAAATAGTGGTTGGCAGGAGTCAGTGAGGGCCCACACATATCTACAATCCTAATATTAATTCAGACATATATATATATATATATATATTATTATTTATTTTTTATTTTTTTATATTTAATTATATTAATTTAAATATGTAATATTCAATAATTATGTATTCAATTTAATTTTTTTATTATATATTTAATTTTTCCGCGTCTTTAAAATAAATCCCTTTTAACACCCCTTAATTTTCTACGTTTAAAATAGCGAAATTATGATTAAAGTTATTTGATTTTAAATTTCGGAAGTTAAATATTTCGAATACGGTTTTAGCGACAAAGTATGAAGGAGAAATGCTGCCCATTATTAGGGCATCTGTTGAAAGAGCCAGGAACCTTTAAAACAAACTTCTTAGGATGATTTAGAGTTCAGTAATTTGTACTGGTAATGTTTCAGTAATTTGTAACTAAACTAGTATCATTAAAAAGATATTTTTGAATTATAAGTAATTCAAAAATCATTTTGTTAGATAGTATTTTTTGAAAATATTGCAAAAAAACGCCAAAATCTTGCTTAATTTTTAAGTAACTTAAATTTTAATTTACTTTTGTACTTTAAAAAGTTGACAATAATTTTCATCTTTTTTTGAAGAACTTGTGTGCCAAATTTCATAAAGATCGAGTAAAACTATAGATTTGTACAAAATACATCCTTATAATGTAAAAAACTTCTTTTGTTGTATTAAAATGCAGTCCATTTTCATTGTTTCGCCGGGTTTTTTTTCCTTCTTTAAGTCCAGTCTTTTTCTTTCTTTCTTCTGTACATCAAATAAATTTAATTTTTGATATATTTTCTATGATATTTTAATAAATTTACTAATTAGCGATGACATTAAGCTCATCTTTCCGCTTAAGGCAAGGTAATCTTCCTGGAAATTATGCAATTCATTTATTTGATATGATGAGATTAAATTTTCACTTTATAATAAGCTTAATAATGCGCAATAATTGTAGATTATAATTATGCAAAATTTCAAAAAATAATTTTCATTGAATCTCGTGTTCTATAGACTTTTTTAACAGTGGAATGTAAAGATTTATGTCATTAGTTTCATTAGACACAAAAGCATACTGCATCAAAATTTATCTCAAATGCGAATACATTTCCTATCTACTGTTTGCTTCTTCTTTTTTTCTTTGCAGAACTAATTTCTTTCTCAGTCTTTTGTAGCAATTAATACTTTTAACTTAACAAAAATTAAATAAGATGGGGAATTTTAAGTTTGTTAACATAATCAAATTAAGACAATTAATAAGATGGACGAGTCGGTTGGTAGCCGAATGCGGCTAGTGTTTAATACTACAAAACCAATGCAAAAAAAAAGAAATTAAAGTTTCAACTTACCTCTTTTTTTCCTTTCCTTTTGCAATATACGCTACATATGTCTTTACTTTCTTACGACTGAAAACAGAAATAACACTTTTCTCACCAATTATTTTCCATGAAAGACAATAAGACTCAGGCCCTCTTTAAACGAAACCCCTTTACTCTTCTAAACGCAAACTTCCCCTAAACGCATAATGAAAAGCGTGAGTATCGTCTTTTCATAGATGCCATTTAGTGTCCTAGTCACAGTTTTAGCCAAGAAAACCTTTTCTTACAGGCGAGTTCCCTTGTTTGTCAGATTTATGACAGTAAACTACAAAAAAGAAAGAAAAAAGCTTCTCCAGGGGCTTCCGAAACCAACAAAAATCTTAATTAGTATAGCGACTCGACTTTGCACCGAAGATCTACCCTATTACAATAGCCCGAGGGTTTGTGCGATGGCTGCAACATTCTGGAGAAACATCTGTAAATGATCGGAAGGTCAAAGGAATTGGACTGGACAGAGACCTCAGTACAGTTCTTACGGGCAGTTGTAATTGAGTATGCGTCTTGGGTCGGTATTCGACCACCCGCTGTTCGATTGAACGAATTACGACGGCAATAAATCCCCAAAACATGGGCCTTGGGTACAGGGCTATTTTATTTCATTGCTTCAGAAAAGCTTACTATAGAGAAAAAGATTTTTTCTCTCCCACACTTTCTGGGGGCCCAAATTGTCTTCTGTTTAAGGGGCCCACTTGCCATCTGGCAAGCTGGCAACCTCGCCAGTCCGCCACTGTCATCAAATAATATGCGGGGATTTATTTGCTGAAAGGAAAATGACATTATAATTTAGAACCGAAGTATTCGATTATGCCAATTTAACTTTTATTTTCTACTAATTAGATTTTAATGTTATTTAGAACAGTATATTACTATTAAGGTTCGAAATATTGGAGCATTACTGTCATTTTCCTTTGATCCAGTCCTGTGAGAACAAGTCCATACTTTAGGTTTCTCAAGTGAACGAAGGCGCTGCTAGGAGCAGTGAGCGATGCTATTATCATGAAAGTGGGTTACTGGGAAAATAGGGCGCACATAGATATCATGCACATAATAAAAAGAAAATTTAAAATTTTTATGCAAGTTCTTAAGGATTAGCTTTCTGAACTCACTTTTTTTTCGATTCCTTTAGAAATAAAAAATATACAAACTATACAATGAACTATGAAAATTATACGAGCCATCCAGCGCTCTGGGATATCATAGCTTTTGGAGAAAATTTCAATTCTACAGAACTTTTTAATGCATCAAATATTTATCCATTGTAAAATGTAGATTATTACTTTTAAAAAAGACATTTAAAGTACGAAATAAATTAAACTTCTACCACTGACCTTTAAACGCAAATAGATAACTGCATTATCTAAATGTGAGGACAACCCTTTCATATCGAAAACACAAAATGCCAAAGATCTCCCAATCTATTCATGGTATATTGACTAAAATTTAAGTCTTGTAGAGTGTTTTTCTGTGACAAATTTAATTATGACATCAAAAACGAGTGTTGCCATTGAAAATTTTGAAGTTCATGCAATTTTGAATGTGGAGATAAAACCTTATGAGATTTTTAACTATAATATCTTTTAGTATACTTTATTTCCTATTAAACGATACCCTTTGTTGCAATATACGATAAACAATGGCAAAACGAAGCTGATTGGCTAATTTTTTAAACCGGGAACAGTACATGAACATGATCATAAAAGTTCTACCACTATTTTAAAACAAAATTTTTTTATATACATTTTTCGGCAGATAACAACTACATTTTTATCTAGAAAAGAAATTATTTCTTTATTTTAAAGTTTGGACTTATATGTCCAGGCTGGTAAGCGAAAGTTTCGAGTTGAAATTGTTTTCATTTGAAGGGCCAAGGGAAAAAACGATAAGGTACTTTTTTTTAATTGTGAGGTTTCAGCGCCATCTGTTAGCTCTATTGATGTAGTTTTATGACAGTTATTTGGAAAATGATAGGATGATACCATTCCATCAGAATTATACATTTCAAATATTTGAAAATTCAGTAAAGCGATGTTAAAATTAGAGAAAAAATTGTTTGGCATCATAGAAAATATAATTTTGGGGGGATTTTCAGATGTTGTAGAAACAATTTTTGTGTTATAATATTTTTGCAAATTATCAAGGGAAAAGATAAAATTTCAATCAATTTTTAATTAATTAAAATTCTAACTGAAAGTTCAAAAAATCTGGATCTCTACTAATAAATTTGCACCATCCAAAGTATGTTTGTGCAAATTTAGTAACGGTCTGCCATGTCGAGCGCTAACACACTGTAATGTTTCCTTCCCGCGAGCTTAATTCCCATGAGGAAAAAAGTGCCGGTCCTTTTGATACTAGCGGTAAACAGCAGGAGAGTTGCACCTGGACATCGCTAACGAGGCGGGCGCAAGAAGAAGGACTTCACACAGAGGGCCGCCACAATGTCGATGAATAAATCACTGTCAGCGCGGACATTAGCGGTACCTTTTGGTGATTCCTGAATAGGCTGGTGGTGACGAAACTCAAGGAGCTTCCCAGAAAAAGAGGTGGACCATTGGGAAGGTGAGTTTGGTCAACCAGAGTACGATTATCCAGTGAAGGGAAAGATAGGAGGGGCTTCACCACTTGATCCACCCCCTGAAGGAGTGAATAAAAACTGAGGAACGGAGAGAAAAGAAAGATTGGAATTTGAATTTTTTGGGGAGTCTCGAACTAGTTTCAGGCTCCGGAGTACCGTAGAAAGCGGTTTGATCAGCGGATTGAAAGTCCCGACTGAAGTCGGACTTTGGTCGACAACCCCGAGGAATCGGCTTCCCCGGACTCTCAGCTCTTGAACTTGCGAGCACTCTTGGTAGTCTCGTAGGTTGGTATCACGTGGATAGGTGGAAGTTATCCATCCGGATTACTAGTCTTCCTGGACGAACTTTCTCATGGAACTTTGACGTTTTAGAACCATGATTTGTTTGTTCCTTTGTAAATAGTCATATTTAATCAAGACTTCTCTGCGAGAAGTGTCTTTTAATTATTGCTGTAGTGAATAAAAGTACTTAGGCCAACCTAAGCTTGAATTATTTGGTCACACTTAGGCCAAGACATTACAACACAGACATTCTCCTTCATTAGTAAGTAGTAGAGATTAAGAGATCACATTTCTAGACTTCAATTATTATTTATGAAATATTTAGGGTTTGGAGAGATAATTTCGAAACCATGATTGTAATTTAGAAATAATTAAGAAAATTTTAATTGAATTGTCGTTATACAGTTTGATTGATTGCCAGGTACAAATTTCTATTTGTAAAGAAAGTCACAAAATATGTACGACATTCCCAAATGCTACACCACAATTTGAATGCAATTCTATGGCGAAGCGATAGGAGAACAAGGGGAGGGGATGGATGAATGTCCTGGCTTCCATAGTCTTAGGTAAGCAGTGTGTGCCACCATTATAACCACGTAGAGCGAGCTGCGGTTTTGTTATACGAACGCTTTTGCGAATACAGAAAATGACACTCTCTATCGTCTCTGGAGAAAATCGGACAAACGTACAGATGTTTGTTGAGCAACGAAACATAAATTTTAATGTATCTACCTCAATTTTTCGAAATTTCAAAGAGGAAGTAAATACTCAGTTTTTCGAAATTACAAAGAGGAAGTTAATATTCAATTTTTCACAACCAATAACGGATAGTTCTCATTTTTTAAAAATATGATATAAACATAAGACCGGTTGTTCCTACCAAGTGTGAAAAAAATTCAGAAAAATTAGCAATGAAGTATTGAGTATTTTCTTCATTCTTGAAATTTCATAAAATTGAGGAGTGACAATTTGTTATTCAAAAAAATAATGGCGAAATGTTTCAGTTTTTTATAAGAGACACTTTATTTACATAATAGTAAAGCTTTTTGAAATATAGTGAATAGTTTCTGATCCTTAGTTTGTAATTACCCTGTAAATTCGGCGAAAAGTTTAATTGTATCGACACATTTGCGATGGTATGACCAATTTATAACCTCTAGTTGGTTTGACGAGTTTAGAGATTTTTAGCCTCAAAGAGCTTTATATCCTTGTTTTCATAAAGGCTTCCAACTAAAACTAAATTCAAGTAAAATTTACAGTTTCAACTCTTCAGTTCCCTAATTCAAAAATTGTACGTTTCATTCCACTTTTTGTTTTACTTCGACAAAGCATGTATCGGGACCACCATTTTTCCAACAATATTAGATTTGTTCCCACCGTTTCCAACATTTACATATATAACTGTCCAAACGTCGTTTTCTAAATTTTAAACAACTAGAAGAGATATATTTAATGACTGCTATATTTATTCTTGAGATAAATTGGAGAATTCTCATCTAATGACGGACAAAACGATTGCCAAATTGATGTTACTATTCCCTTGTTTCCAATATAGCTACTTGGTGGTCGTAGTAAGTTTCCACTTCCTCTCCATTCAAACAGCTTATAAAGAGTCTTAAGGACTCTTGGCACAGGTACAGGGGGAGGTGTCATGCTATGTGAAACGCCGGGAGCCGAATTAATTTTCTTCTTTTTTAATTTCTAGTCAGTCTCCTAAATGGCCTCGGAACTGAATCATCACTGTAAAATGTTAGTTGAAGCCTATTCGTCAGATGGACGAAGTTAAAGAGCAGTTTCCCCAGCCATTTTGGATAAATTTTAAATGTGTATATTCGAAAGTATCCGAATACTCTTGATCATATTGTGTACATCACGTACTTTAATCAGAATATCTAAAGTAAGATCTTAGAAGTGGCAACAGCTTCAATCCTGCCCCCCAAAGAGATCATATATTAGATATTTTCCACTGTTTCCAACAATTACGTATATCACTGTTCAAACCATAAGTCGTTTTCTTAATTTTAAACAACTAGAAGAGATTAATTTAATGAACTGCTACATTTACTTTTGAGATAAATTGGAGAATTCTCATCTAATGACGGACTAAACGATTGCCAAATTGATTCAGTCAAGAAACAGAAATTAAGTGTCGCTTTGCAGCAGAGACTTGAATCATCCAAAACCTCAAATGTCTAAATAATGTCTGTCAATGTGAGAAAGAGAGACCATGTGTATCTAGAGAAAAATTGTATATGGCAGGTAGCCGCGTATTTAAACTTCTTTCTATGGCCTCAGATGAATTTGTCTTTATCACTTTGCAGAAGCTCATGTGAATGTGCCCCTTTTATTTAATGATTTACTGTCTTTGGGGGCAGAATTGAAGCTACTACCACTTCTATGATCTTACTTAAGATATGCAGATTAAACTACGTGTTATACACAATATGATCAAAAGTATTTGGATACTTTCGAATTTGCACATTTTTTTCAAATTTCTCCACAAAGGCTGGAGGAGCTCTCTTGTACTTCGGCAATGTGATGAATAGGCTTCAACTAACATTTTACAGTGAAGATTCAGTGCCGAGGTCATTTAGGAGACTGACCAGAAATTAACAAAGAAGAAAATTAGTTCGTCTCCCGGCGTTTCACATACTACAACACCACCTCCTGTCCCCGTGTCTAGAGTCCTTATGACTCTTTATACGAGGTTTGAATTGACAGGAAGTGGAAACTTTCTGAGACTATACTGAAAACAAGGGAATGGTAACATAAGGAATACAGTGCAAGTTAAGGGCCTTTGAGGTACACTGTTTGAGAAGGATGACTGTTGTAGAACAAGACAAAGGTAAAATAGCTGAAGCCTGAAAGTGAGCTTGGTAAGTGATAAAATATATAAAATTGTTATACAAGAAGGAAAAAATTGTAAATACCGGAATGCATAAACAAATATTTACAAATATATACAAAATTCGAAAAAAAGGCGTAAATTCGAATATGTCTTTCTACTTTTAACATATAGTGAGTATATATGCCTTTTTACCACGTTTTTATTAACTCGCTTTCTTGTCTGTCTGTCTGTCTGTCTGTTCGGTACAAATCTTGCGATCGATTTTAAACTAACTTCCCGATGAGCTGAAGACTTGAAACTTGAAACTTAGTTCAGAACTAGATGACAATGCATTATTAATTCGCTTTCTTGTCTGTCTGTCTGTCCGTTTGTCTGTCATTTCATATTTTGCATGACGCATCCGCAGTACGTTTTTCATTATATCTCGAAAACTATTAACATTACAGACTTGGTTCTTGGGTATATGGATGGCCCATGGGACCATCGAAGCATCCCATATTTTGGCCATATCTTTGAGCATGCGCAGGACGTTTTTCATTATATCTCGAAAATTATTAACATTACAGACTTGGTTCTTGGGCATAAGGATGGCCCATGGGGCCATCGAAGCACCCCATATTTTAAACATATCTTTGCGCATGCGCAGTACGTTTTTCATTATATCTCAAAGGTCTCTGCGTCACATAACTTTTTTTTTCAGGAAAATAACAATTTTTTATTTATGATCAGGTGAAGAGAAACTGAAATAAACCTGAAATTTGCCACATGTCTCCGTCATAATCTCATCAAGATGTTTAAAATCGATTGCAAAATATCACACACAGATAACTAAAAAGGAGAAAATAATTATTTAAAAAAAATAAAAATTTTAATAGACCACGTTCTTAAAACGGACTAAAAAGTATAAAATAATTTCTTCTAGCCCCATACAGATTTATAAACCCATACAGATTTAAAACGAAAAACGTGGGGAGCATGCAATATTTAATAGTAAGGAGTGTAGGGAGTAGCTGTCGTTGAGAAAACTCACACAACAGTTCATATCATTTCCATTGCAATAAAATTGCTAGTGACTGAAATAAACTATTTATACATCAATTATCTATTACATGCGCCCCACGTTTTTCGTTTTAAATCTGTATGGGTTTATAAATCTGTATGGGGCTAGAAGAAATTATTTTATACTTTTTTGTCCGTTTTAAGAACGTGGTCTATTAAAATTTTTATTTTTTTTAAATAATTATTTCACATATTGCTCATACAGAACACTTTTAGTGCATTGGCTTAGTTAAAACGGGGGAGTGGCGGTCCACAACGGGCAGCATAATGAGATAAAGGTAAAATAGCTGAAGCCTGAAAGTGAGCATGGTAAGTGGTAAAATATATATAATTGTTATACAAGAAGGAAAAATTGTAAATACCGGAATGCATAAACAAATATTTACAGATATATACAAAATTCGAAAAAAAGGCGTAAATTCGAATATGCCTTTGTACTTTTAATCATATAGTGAGTATATATGCCTTTTTTCACATATTGCTCATACAGAACATTTTTAGTGCATTGGCTTAGTTAAAACGGGGGAGAGGCGGTCCACAACGGGCAGCATAATGAGATATGCAGGAATCAATTTTATTGCTAAGAAGAGCAGCGGCGGTAGCTCAGTACTTAAAAAAATAAAGTAATTGGTCCGAATGTTTCGCCTTTGGTCGTTTAATTGTGATATGTAGAAAAAAAGACTTGGGGTTCACGAAGGATTTTGAATTCTGTCTGCAGATACCGGGTGATTCAAACTACGATTCGTGTTACTAATAAAATTGATTTTTTTTTCTTACCTGGAATTTATTCATTTTTCAATTTGAATTAATTCATCCTACGTAACTTGTAAAGCAAGGGCGGCGAAAACTTCATTAACGCCAGCAACAGACTGTATGCTTACAGATTGTCAAAACTCAGGAAACTTTTATGTATATTTTGTAGTTTTAAAGCCACTTTATTATAAATGAATAAATTTTAAAATGTACTTTAATTATTTAAGGGTTTTTCAAGAAAATTAATGTTTCTATTTTAAGCGGAGCGGTTACAATTAATATTCCTTTGAGAGCACAGAATTTTAAAAAGCTCGTTTTTGAAGAAGAGTTAGTAAATGGAACTCTATTTGAAGAAGGTGAAACACGGTGGATCTTGGTAGAAAGTCCTGAAAGAACGACTAAAGCAGTTCTGAATTATAAGGGGATGATGGGCTGAATGTTGAAATGAGGAAACGAGACCTTCCATCTCCAAAGAAAAGGGATGGTGATATGAGGAAGAGATGAAGACGCAAGATGGACAGTTGAAGTTTGGCTGGTTTTAAATTCCCTCATCGCTGGAGGAAGAGGATGCTCGGTTACAGAGTTTGCTATTTGTGAAAATTCTAGAAGAGATTTTGCGATTGGGTAGAAAGCATTGCACTCTACTGAGAGAAAACTAATGAAGGAATGAAAAACAATTAATTGGGGTCTCTACGGAAAAGACTGGTTTCACTTTGGAGAAGGTGAAGCAAATTTTGGATCTTCCTTCTTGGTGTTGAATTGTTGGCTACGCTACGGAATCAGATTGGCTGGTGTTGGCTGGGTGGTGTCATATGGTAAGAGATTGTGAGGAGGCAATCCGTGACATAATAGATTGGTGTGCCGATACTCCCAGAAGAACAGAATGAGATTTTCGCAAGATTGAATCTTTGGAGAAACGATAGGAAAGGCCCATGTCTTGTGAATGGTAGGCAAAGTATATAATATTGTGTCATCTGGAAAGTTCCGCATTTTTTCGAACAAACGTGTTTTCTTCTACTATTGATAAGAGTGACCTTGATTGAAGCAGATATGCAAATTTAGTTTTTTCTACTTTCACTGCATAATTCTAGTTTATGTTGTGACGTAATTTTTGTTTCAATGCAGTGCTAAGAATGAAGAACTAAAAATTTCATTTTCGTCATATTATTCTCTTATATTTTAAGAAAGGGGGAAAATGCTACCATGACTGTGCTCTTAAAATTTGTGATGTATCTGAGCAAAGTACTGTTTTTGATGACACAGTTCGAAGATGGTTTGAGAAGTTTGAGTATCGATGTTTTAGACTCGAAGTTTTTGCCCGCTTTGACGACCATTCTCTTAAAAGAAGATATCTCTGAAAATCCACGTCACACAGTCCAAGAACTATCACACAGACTAAATATGCAAAAAGTACTGTATATGCTCATTTGAAGAAGTTTGTGTATGTTAGCCACTACAATGTTTGGGTACTCCATACTTAAACACAAAAGAATATTCTTACTTGAATTTCAGCATCTGATTCTTTGAAGAAACAAAATAAAGAAGCTCCTCATGTGAAACGTATCATTACTGGAGATGAGAAGTGAAAACTATACAATAATATTACAAGAAAAATATCATGGCGTAAGCAAATTAACTTCAACAAGTAACATCGATATAGGTTTGCATCCCGAAAAACTAAAGTTTTGTGCATGGTGGGACTACAAAGGAATTGTTCATTGTGGGTTGTTGCAACCAAATCAGGCATTAAATTCGAAAAATACTGTTCCAAAATGGCAGTTTTAAAAGTACATATAGAAGAAAATCGACTAGAACTGACCAATCGTTGAGGTGTTGTCTTCCAGCATAACATTGCATTTCAGCCCCACATAGAGATGAATGCCAGACAAAGATATGCTGAGATGCTTTCCGTTACCCCTTGATTTAGTCATTAGGATGGGATAAAAAAAATTTTTTTTTCATGTCGCTATACCGCGCAAAAGTTCTGAATTGGTGAGAAATTCGAAGAGGAAAAAAAGTAATGAAATTGATTGATATCTTCCGTTCCCGCATCGGCCTTAAAAATCGTAAAAATTCGCGAAGATCGACTTTTTAAAAATAATTTTTAAAATTTCTCTCTATCTGTATATTATAGCATTAGATATTAAGTACTGATTTTCTAAGAGTAATAAAATTTATTTAAGTAGAATAGAACCACAATTTCCGGTGGCACATTGTGGTGGCTAATGCTACAATAAACACATAGAGAAACAATTTAAAATTTTATAAATTATTAAAAATAGTCAGTTTTCATGAATTTTTACGATTCTAACAATCGTAAAAATTCATGAAAATTAACTATTGGCCGATGCAGGAACGTAAGATATCAATCAATTTCCTTACTTTTAATTCTTATTTAATTTCTCACCAATTCGGTACTTTTTCGCGGTGTAGCGAATTGAAAAAAAATATTTGATCTTCTTCGGTACACCCTATTGGTCGTCCCATAATTCATCCATGTCATTTAAATGTGCAAACAATCAAACATTTCGTTCTCTTCATAAAAATGATGTCACGCATTATATATGTTTCTTCTTTTTATACTATTTCTTTCTGCTTACATTTGTGCCTATTTTTCAAACTTTACCAACCACATGCAAGATATAAAGCATATGTGTGACTAATTATCTATTCGAATCAATTCGCTAATCCCTTTCTGCCAGCAATATCACTTCGGAACTAAATCGGAGGCTTTCCACTGTGATGAGAGGAAGACGGATCATTAACTCCCGCTGTTTACAGAAAATGGGCTAGTTGCAAAACAATAACATGCAGATTAATTTAATATTTCACCAGATTTATTTAAATGTTACTATTATTTTTAATTTGTTTTCTTTAAAGGCTATCATAATAGATTAAAATTATAGTATTATTAAACAGAAAAGTAATTAGGAACCTTGTCTTGACAATGCTATTTATGTATTTGCCGGAGTATTTGCTTTTTTTTTCATACTATCTTGCTATGGAGAAGAGTCTAGTGGGAGTATCTCCTAAACACGAGATTATCCTGAGTTCATACAATTTTTATTTCTTGGGTCTTACACTGGTATCTCTTTGATGACCTCATTGTTCCTGTTGTCCATTTTATTGAAGCAATTTTCTGGAATGATATTGAGAAAAATTCGTGTTTACATTTCAGGCGGAGGTCTTTTATGACATTTTTGTGCCTGTGAGCCATGGCAGTTTAGAAATTTCCCTCGCTATGGTGTTTTGAAGCCTTTCAAATCTATTCATGCGCGACTGAGCTGTAGTTCCACCCATCGGAGATGCATAAAGCGAGGCATTCATCAGTATTCCACTGCATTTTTTTTGGAACTCAGGATGCCAAACTCATTGGTGAATATGAACTCCCGATGATAATTGGCATATATTGAGGGAGTTCCAACGTTGTTGGATTTCCATTCATCTCATTCGGCCATAAAAGTGAAATACGATCTTTCCAGTTGAGCTATAAATCACCCGTTTATTGGGGGTGGGCGTTGGGAATAGGGAATGTGGTGAGAGTCAGACTGGAGAAATCAGAGCGGAGAGGGGAGGGTGCTCTCTCCAAAAAGCAAAAATCCCTCATGTGTGTAGGGGGAGTCAGTCTGGCGAGAGGAGGAGTAGAGGGGATCAAAGCAGCCGGTAGTGCGCTTTGGAACATCCGTGAATGACCCGCCTAATCTACCGACATGGAAGGTTGGAAAAGAAACCGATCGTTGGTCCAAATGGAATAGAGCAGTGTTGTCGTGAATGCCCAACTTAACTTATCGGTCGTCGCAGTTGGGATCCTTAAAGAACAGTTTATTGCCCAACGAATTCGAATTTGCAGTTTAGTAAAAAAAAAATAATAATAATCCTTTTTGCATCCACAATATCACAGCATAGATGTTTCTTGTTTTTAATTCTCGCGGTAAATGCTTTTAATTTCAATCAAAATTATTAGCAGTTCTCTTATTCAGGTTTCATTTTCTTCTGGGAACACTTAGACAAATCAGTATTGAATCGGAATATAACATTACTACTATTTCACCCTATTAAATGCTTAATTAACTTAATATTAAGGGGACATACGACTCTTAAACCTCGAAAAAATGTGGTGAAAACTGTGAAATTAGATACATTATTTTTCTGAAAAAATACAATTCACAAACTCACTTTTTTTCTAGAAAAATATCTGTTCTTTCTATTATAGTTCACACATTTTCAAACCTTTATATTGATATGTATATATTTGAGAGAGTAATATATATGGGTATAATTTTTGGAGAAAAAATGAGATAGTTACCTTGGCCGCATGATTACGGAGAAAATATTGGTCTAAACACAATATTTTGGGTATCTAAGTAATGTAAACAGTCTGTTTAAGAAACTGAATCACAGTTTATTAACATTTAAATTTCATTTCTATTTATATACCAATTTAAAATATAATATTAAAAATATTTAACATTTCAACTTTTCTTACCCCCCGCCCCAAAATAAAATTCTTTTGAGAAAATATGTTGAAAAATTGTGGTTCAATTTGTAGAACACAGCACAATACATATTCAGTAAAAATTTAATGTAAAAATATTCAATTGAGTTTGAGATATTGTGCGCGCAATATCGAAGAAACACATTTTGAGATATAGCGCTTTAAAGGTATGGCCATTTTCAATGTTTACGCTAGACAGCTTATACAGTTTCCTTCATAACTTTCATAATTATAGGAATTTTTTAACGTGGATTGTTTTAAATTGTTCAGAAAAGACTGGGAAATAATATATGTATTTTTAATAAAATTGAACATTTTTGAGGTTTAACAGTCGTATGTCCCTCTAAAATACAGTAAAGCACCGTTTATAAGTCCTTCAAGGGACTGACCTAAAACGACGTATGAACGAAAACACGTATAATCGAAATTTTACTTAATAATTTTGTTTATTACAAATTTAATTAGATCACTACAAAATTCGTTTAAAATCAATAGTTTTAAAGTCTTTTAAGATAGTACTAGTATATTACTGCGTAGCATGGAAAACAATAATTAAATTTTAAAATTAAACATTTATCATAAAAGTGAGAAAAATCATAACTTTATTATGTACCTTGGATATTAATTATACATTTCTTATACGATTTAAGTGCCTGAAGGTAGGTTTATAATTTAAAAATAATCTTTAATCGTCATCTGGCGTGCTTATTGTCTGTGAGTGTTAAATACATCTCTATGAATTGAATAAAGTTTAATTTTTTTTCACTGGGCATTTGGCAAAAGAAATAAATTCGAAGTTTTCCAATAGAGCCCATTGAGTGTTTAAAGAAAGGTGGAGTAACTTCATCATTGCTTAAATTAGCACCAGACAATTTGTCTTCTAATAATTCATCAATTGTGAATAATCTCGAAGTCATGATATCTTTATCACAGTTCACATACTAGAAAAGACAAAATTTTCACATCTTAGAACGGAGGAAAATGACGTGGAACCGAAGCTTTGCGTCGTATAAACGAAGCACTTTATCATTATAAGGAATACGATGAACCGGGACTTTGAAGAAACGACGTAAAAATATATATAAGACGTGTAAATGAGAAACATATAAACGGTGCTTTGCTGTATATAATTTATAAAAATGTGTAATATCTATTATCTTATTATTATTTTTTAAAGCTTTAGTTTTTACTTATAATGATACTATTACATTTTTATTACGGTTAACTAGAAAAACATTTACACAAGTATACATTTTATAACTGTTATGTTAGTTTATTATAGTTAAATTAGTAGTCAATTAGTAATTTCATTATAGTCCTTCCTATCTATAGAGGAGGGCTAAGTCTCTTTCGGGGTGATCTGGTGACGTTTTAATCTAATGAGCACTAATGTGTCTGGTCTGTTAGTTCCTCTTTCTAAGGATCACCACAGTCCTTTATCTATAGAAGAGAGGGGCTAGGGTCTTCTTCTAAAGTGATCTGGTGACGTTTTAATCTATTTAACACTACACGAGGCTGTCTACAGTTCCTGTTGCTACGGGGATCGGTTGATGGTATTTCCTTAATTGCTATATCTTTGCTCGCACTAGTTTTTTGGAAGCTATCTACTTATTTTTTTGCATGACGCTATGCTTGGGGAACTTTAAGATATTCTGATTTCTGATAAATCATGAGGGGTGTAATGAAGCTAGAACGTGCAGAACGCCGTTCCGTCACTGTTTTTTTTCACGGGAAATAAAAATGATAAATCGTAAGATACCTCAGTTACATGTTACGATCCTTGTCCTCTTACCCTCGAAAAAAAGAATGTTATTTTAAATTAACCGCTTAACTTAAAAGCCCGAGAATATTTGTGCATCGATTAATTGCATTTCTAGTCTTGAAACTAAAATTTAATCAATAATTAGCGTTATCATTTTACACAAAAATTACGTAGAATCTTTAAACATCTCAATTATTCTATGTCTTCAGAGATGAATTTAAACGACAGCCACTTTCCAAACACAAGGGATCATCTTATTAGAAAGCAAAGAAATTGAAACTGTTAAGGGGTTAATAAAAGTAATACTCCAGAGGTAAGCTGTGGTGAGTAGCAAATAAAACAGTGAAGTTACAAGAATATAAATGTTTGGATTCTGAAAACCCATGATATTTTCTATATTACTTGGCTATGTCGTGATTTTACGTTAAAACTATTTAATTTTAATTCAACTTCAATTTAATTTAATAATTTTTCACATTTGTTTAAAACTAAATGTAAAAGAATAATTTTAAAATATCCTTCTTTTGCTTTCATTATATTATATTTTGAACTATAGCACGTCGTATGTTAATACTTGATCAAAAATTTAATATAAAAATATAACTGCAAAATATGCATTGTTTCATTGTTGACATTTATTATTTCAGATTGAAACGATACCTAGAAAATATAATTTTACTTTTTAAAGTGATATATATTTATATGAAACGATATTCTGTTAGATGATATGTAGAGTATCTTAAATAGAGATTACAGAGTTTGATAATATCTAAAAACAATTTATTTCACTTTAGACATAATTAAATAAAAATATGCAGATTATAGAATTGCAGATGAAACGTTATAATATTAAAGTCGAAGTCATGGCAAGGAATGAAAATCTTACAAGCAGAGACAGCGCATGCTGCCAAGAAGTGTCACATAGTTAAAAGAGAACGTTACAAAAACGCAGCAAGGTTACTTTTACTTTCGAAAAAGGGGTAAGTCCCGAAAAATGGGGTTTGGTTAACATTGAAGATTCTCGAAGATTCTTTTAAGAAAATGTGGACAGCATGGAAGGTTAGGTCAAGCATACGGGAACAAGTAATTTTAAGAATTGAACATGCGTTCGGAAATGCAAAAGACATTCGCTGCGAATTAAGTTCAAGGATACACCAGATGGATTCGAATTGAGAAAATACATTAACTGGAATACAAATTTACAATGGAGTCAATTAGGATTTTTAGAGTCAGTCCCACAAACGGACAATACGACGACGGATTCGGTCCAACATTCGGTATAGATCTACAATTCAAAATAATAAGTCAAATTTCACCCTTCCAGCTCATTCCCAGATAGCAATTTTAGTTTGCAGCAAGCTTGCCACAAATTTGTCATGACAAGAGTGCAAGTTTGCCACAAATTTGTCATGACAAGTGTGCAAGCTTGCAGTAAGCTTGCAGCAAGTTAACGAAAGCTCCGAAGTCACCATGAAACGAACTTGCAGCAAGTTTGCCGTGTCAAACTCATTGCAAATTATAGCAAAAACAGAACACGAACACAACCCAGGATAGAACTCGCGACCTCCCGGTTCCGAAGCGGGGACGCTAACCGTTGAGCCAGCTGAACTCTGAGAGGACAGGATAGATTTCGCTAAAACATCGTTCGATGCGATTCGTATACGATTTATTTTAAACTATTTTCTGGTTTTCATTAATTTTTTGAGTTGAGAATACGATTTGAAGTCAAAGAGAGAGCGATTTTCGCTAATAACTACGTTTTGCTAGTAGAATAAATTATGAAATTAGAGTTCAAAAGTAATTACTTTAAAATGGGACAAAATGTCTAGTTATTATTTTTCAACAAACACCGACTGTTTTTTAGATTTAATTTTGTTTATAAACGTTAAAATTTCAAAAAAAAAAAGAAAAAAAGAAAAAGGCGATATAGTTTTCTTTAAAGTGAGAGTGATATATTTAGTAAAAAGATGGAAAATGCTTCAAAAATTTTTTTTATAAAAAAGTTATTTTTTTCACAAATTATCATTGATTTATTGAATTAATAAAAAAGAATTACGGTCTAGGAGATGCTATTAAAAATCGGATGTTTTTTAAAACAGAGACAAAGATAATTATCTCTTTATTGTGCTATCTTTGCAGGAAGCTTGTTTTGCATACTTGCTGCAAGTTTGATTTGCAAAGAGGTGGCGCTACTTGTCACATCGAACTTGCTACAAGTTCGATTCAAGTTTGACGCGTCAAATTTTGCCATGACAAGTCAAAATCAAACTTGCTGCAAACTTACATGCTATCTGGGTTATGGCCTGCACAAGGACAGAGACTTCCCTTTGAAGTATTTCGTCGGAAATTTCAAATAAATCTACAATTTTGATACATACAATTTTGTTCATCCACCTCCTTCCTTCTTCGTATTATCGTATTTACAGACAGATATAACTGGCATAGCGTTATAAAGGGGATAAAGGCAAGCAGTATCTTATAGAATATACAAAAATAACTACAAATGCAGAAAAAATATACATCAAGGGAGTACTACCGATTTTTTTTCTCTGACTTTCTCGCCGAATGTTCTTTTCACTTTTGACAAAGCCTGAGCCGGCACACCCCTATCCAAGCTTCCGCACCAAATCAGCCTTGTTCCTCTTTCAATACTTATGCATTCTTTTACATATTTTTACTGTTCCTTGCTTGCCCGAGCAGTTATTAAATGTATTGCTTTAGGGATGTTTTTATATTTTATGTGACAAAAAAGAGCCGCCATTTTTTATTTTGTGAGTATCATTCGCCACACTTGGCGGTTAAGTACATGCTAATCAAGCTATTCTCTCCCCACAGAGGTGGGTCGAACCATGTTTATACCCCAAGCTCTCTTGTATTCAAAAGTACTGCCCCTGTTCGGACAATGCCTGTATCATTTTATTGTACCTAATAAATCCCGTCTTCCACTTGCTGGTACGACGGCTCTCTCCCTGTTGGTCCTTTCCCGGGCATACACCCTTCTTGGGTAGGCCGGGCCAGTGTGGGTCTTTTTGCACCACACCAGCGAGAGGACGTTTGGCCCCCTAAGTATGATTTAGCGTGCAATAGGCCCAATACATGACGGATCTTCAATTGAATCAGGTTATGGGCCTTGAATCCTTCTGCCCGAAAGCCGAGACATTAGCATCAGACCACCTACACCCTTCAGCCAATGAATTTTACTCTATAATAGCATTTCAGTGCATGAGAAACATGACGACTTTTAGTTCCATTAGTTTAGTGGAACTTTTTTCCTTCAAAACGTTAGAGAATCAAAAATATTTTACTAAATATGACTGATAGGACCGAGGGACCATATAAAAAGTTAGAATTCATAACTTTTTCAGAAATATATTTAGTGACTCAAAAACATAAAATATAATTTTCCCCTTTATTTAAAGGATTTTTCCCCATTTGGAACTCTTTTTCTATCTCTAACTGTTTAGAAATTGGCTATTGGATCACGATAAGTGTGGACACATTGTATATGTCTTATTATACTAATTTAAAAATATTCGGTATTTAGTATTTGTTATTGAATAAATATATTGAATGAAGGAAATACTTTTTTATAATGCAAACGTTAAAATTAAAAATGCATATGATTACAGGTGGCCGAAGCTAGCTTGTGAAATCCTGTTTCCAAAAATTGTATGGAGTTAATCAGAGAATTCGTACAAGGGAGGTAATTCCGTTGAGCCGTATTCGCTGAAATTTCTAATCACGGTTCTGATGGGAAACCAAATTACTCTAGTACAGGGCACTCAACTTTGTTAAGACGACCCTTGTCCGTAAACTGTTTATCATGTACGTTCAGCCCGAAATGCCTCTCGGGCTACCCTGAATTAATAGGAACAGACTTGAATCTCAAGAACAACACGACCACCTTCGGCTTTTATTTAAAAATAAATTTTTAATTAAAACATTGGTGATTATTGTAATTCTTAGATTATTTCTAAGCAACAACTTCAAGAACAAAAAGTTTTTGTAACATAGTACTTCATCTATTCTGTGAAACTTAAATACATCATAAAATGTATGTTAGGTTTTTTGTTATAGAATTTAAGATCTAGAAATTAATTTCATGGAATAAAATGGAAATATTGTTCTGTAAATACTTTAAATGTGTCCGTATTTCAAAAGGTTTAAGATTTTAGAAATGTATATAGTTTGGAGAGCGTAATTATTACGTATGTTATAATAAAATATAAAAGGGAAATTTAATTAATAATATTAATTAATTTAAATATATAAAGGGAAATATTTTATTTATAAAATCGTCTGAAAGTTAGAGAATAATATAATAAGCGCCTGATTATATTTTTTGTCTAAATGTTTTCATAACAATAGTGATCGCCAAGGATTACTTTCCTCACAGCAAATCGCAATTCATTTTAGTTTCGCTGGACTTTGACGTCAGTTTTAATTTCATGTCCCTCTTGGGGTGGATAAACAGATCCCGATTTATTCTTCATTGGCAGGAAGTCCCCTCGTCTTTGGGGGAAATCCTACCATCCAGTCTGAACTCCACACCAGATTTATAAATCGTTTAGCACTCGATTATTAAACAGAATAGTAGAGCACCGTTTATACGTTTCTCGTTTATACGTTTTCATCATTTATACGATTTTTTTAATGGTCCCGGCAAAATCCAATGCATATTAACGTTAAATAATTTCATTTATACGTTTTTTTCAAGAACTCAAGAAGAGAGAAAATGCACACTTAAACCTCAGATTCCCACGTACCGATTGGCCTACCGAAAAGGCACGCGACCTTGACCAAAACCTGCCAGTTCAACAAACGCCGTACCCCTGAGGAAAAATATGAACATCCCACTTTCTACAGATAAGGGTTGTTTTCGTGCTCTCCCCATGTCTTTTCCTGTCAGCTTCAGTGTCTGAATTTTATCGTTCACTAGCGGTTCAAGATGACTTTGCGCAATAGAAAATCGCTGTCGTTGAAGGAAAAAATGTGCATTTTAAAAAAGTGGATGAAAATCAACATTTAAAAAGAGTGGATCTTGCCAAAGGATTAGGTTTACCAGTTTCAACTTTAAACACGCTAATTTATAAGCGTGAGATCATCGAGGAAAGCCATCATCAAAGTGGATCTAGTGCTTCAAAAAAACTTCGAGTCCAAAGCGGAAAATTCGCTGATGTAGAAAGTAGAAAAAGTGGTTTAATCAGTGTCGTAGTGTAAATATTGCCATCAGTGGTCCTTTGCTTAAGGAGAAAGCAAAAGAAATTTCGAAGAAACTGAATGTGGAATGCGATGCATCATTTTCCTCAGGATGGCTTCACAAGTTTAAATTAAGACACGGCAAAACTGTAAGTGGAGAGTCTGGAGATGTTGATTGCGAAACAGTGGATGATTGGATTGAAAACCAATTGCCAGATCTGATAAAAGGATATAAACAAAAAAGACATTTTTAATGCAGATGAGACGGGATAATCTTCTGCCATCTGAACCTCTTGCTATCAAATCGAATACGTGTCATGGTGGAAAAAAGAGTAAAGTGCGATTGACAGTGTTATTGTGTGCCAATGCAGATGGATCTGAAAAATTACCTCCTTTGATTATTGGCAAATCAAAAAGCCCCGCTGCTTCAAAAATATGAAAACATTACCAACAAAGTACCAAAGCAATAAAAAATCATGGATGACCATGTCTTTCTTTACCGATTGGTTAAAAGGATTAGATGATAAAAAGCAAAAACAGAAACGGTGAATTATTTTATTCATTGATCAGTTTCCAGCTCATCCACCTGATACGAACTTTCTAAAAAACATAACTGTCAAGTTCTTCCCTGCAAATTGTACCAGAAAATTGCAGCCAATGGATTTAGGAGTAATAAAATCCCTAAAACAACATTATCGAAAACAGCTATCGCCAGTTTAGACCACGGAGACTCCAAAAATATGAAAATTGACGTCTTGCAAGCTATGAATTTCATAATGATAGCTTGGCAAAATGTTTTACAGAAAACGATAAAAAACTGCTTCGCCCTTGGGGGATTTTTAACTCCAGTGGATGTCAATCCTATAGAAAACGCCGAATCTGATCATTTTGTTCCACCAGAAAACTGTTCAAATTTAAGTGATGTTACTGCATTTGAAGAATTTGTGCAATGTGATTCAGAACTTGCAACATGTTCTCTTCTAACAATCGATGAAATGATCACAAATGAGGAAACTAACAGTGAAGAAGAGGATAATTGCGCTGAAAAGCTTCTGCCAAGTTTCCAACAAACTTTGACGGGTTTTAACACTATGCAAGAATACCTCATTAGCAGTGATTTAAATGATAAAGTTAAGATGGCACTTTTAACCGTGCACAATGAACTTTTTTCTGTGCATTTCAAAAATGCCTTACAACCTAAAATTTCAAAATATATTTTGTAAATGCTGAGTGAATATGAATAGTAGAACTAGTTGTATATTAAATCCGGAATAAAAAGTTTTGTATTACATACCTCTTGTATTTCCTTTTCATGAAATATTTTAATTTACCTCTGACTTTTCATTGTTGGTTATTATGAAATTGTTCGTACTTTTTTGAATTTCGTTTATACGTTTTTTTCATTTATACGTTTTTTTCTCAGTCCCTTGAAAAATGTATAAACGGTGCTTTACTGTATTATTAATATCTGAGTACTATTTCGGTAACAGAAACTCCTGTATTCCGTGAATTAGGTGTGTAACACTCGTTTTGTTTAAAAACAGATCTTTAATAATAATTGCACATCGAAAAAGCAATCGGTAAATAGGTGGATTATTGGAGCCCATGGTCCTGAAAGGGTTTACCTCTGTACTGACTTTTAAAGCTGAACGAATGTAAGATTTCAGATGAAGAGATGATAATATTGAACTCGGATCCTCATCGAAGTCAGGTGAAAGAGTGTGAGACTGCCATTGACCAATGAGGAACTTCCCATGTACAGAGAGAACAGTTGTTAAAACGCTGGAGTAAATTCCTCGGAGAATTTTCTTTTAATATTATGGGCTTAGTGAATTTATTCTGTTAGGCATTCCAGAAATTTTCTTGCTTATTTTCTGTACTTCTAATTAACTTTGCAGCATATTTTAACTTCGGGAATTCTTTTATAAGTGATAGCAGTTCTTTTAGGAATGATCGGTAAGTTGAGATGTTTGGGATTTCATATCTTTCTATTCAGTATTCGATTTGTGCTTCATTTTCTGTATTGGGAAGCACATGAAGGCCTGGATGAAATTCTGTTGGTCTTCAGGCATGCTTTACTGTTTTCCTGTGCAGCAAAGTGTTCCATTTGTTTGTCGTAGACGTATTTGGATTGTTCAATTGTCCCTTCACTTTGCCATTCACTTGTTGGGTGAGCGCCATTACATTTATTGGTATTAGATAATAGTTCTTTCTGATTTTTAACTTTAATATGGCAGTCAGTGTTTTTAGTTTTTAGTTTTTATTTTTATTTTCTGTTAACTATTCGAGTTTTTCAAACTTACTTTTGTTAATATCTTTCCTCTTCGATAATCTATCATTTTTTACATTTTTTCTAGATGAGATGACTTGTAGTAGTAGGATAATATTAATTAATCAGTCGGGATTGATTTTTCTTTCTGTTTTTATTTCGTTTACTTGTAGTAAAGAGAGAGTTTTCATGTCGGTGTAAGCTGCAGAACTAGGCAGGGGCAAGCTCTTATCAGTTCATCTTCTCATAATTTTTTTTTCCACTGTCATTCTCCATTATCTTTGATAATTTTGACTTTATCTTTGGGTTGTAAGTCGTTTATTTTAATGATTAATTTTAGCCTTTCTATTTCTTCCTTCTTTTCCCTAATACTTTCTTCATTTGTTGAATTTTTTCTCATTTTTCTGTCTCCGGAATAGATAGTTGTATTTGTGGCGTCAAATTCCATCTAATTGTATCTTTGTTTGTATCTTCTCTTGTAAGGACGCGAGAGTCACAATTGGGATGTTTCTTAGGTTGTGCTATTTGATAACTTTCCATGGAGAGGTTTTTTATCCCTGAAGGTTTTCTTTACTAGATGGGTCTTTCACGTATCTCGTATCTGTGCGATTTGATGCGGTAGAAATTCCATGTTTAGGGAAAATTGTAGTAATTCCACTCTTTAGATTTGTATTTGCTGTGAAGAGATAAAATTTATATCAGTCACTTAAAACATGACAAAAACTCTATGTCTTCGTGGTAAATTGCCTCGGAGGTCAGTATTTAGTCGCTTTAGTTGGGTCATAAATACGTGTAAAGGTAAATAAATAAGTTTTAGATGTTACACAACATATTGGGCCTAAAAGGCCCACAATATGCGTTTCTTTGTATTATAGGACATTGGAGGTGTTGAAATTGTCCTCTTAATTAATGCGCAGTGAAAAAATGTAATGGCATGTAAAATATTTCAGAAAGATGTGCATGAAATTACTTGATAATGGATTACAAATATAGCGAAACAAATACTTGAGTTAACAGCTCGAGAATTGGATGTGTAAATTTTTGTAAAAAGCTTTAGTGCCCGGATTTAGAATTGACATTGAGTAGTGCCGGAATATCAGGGATCAACGCGGTTTTCCTTGTCATCACATACAAAAAAATTTCTGACTTTCCTTCCCCGTATCACTGATTTTTGGAAAAATTTCTACGCTCGATAACATTCAAGTTTCTTAAATACTGTTTGTGGAGCTGATGATACTAATTTGTTACTCGTTTATAACAGCGTCATTCAGTCAAAACTATGATTGTGACCTGGAGAATGTGAGCTTGATAGATGATCGCAGCGCCGACCGAAGGGGGACAGGGTAGTTTCGCAATCATAAGCTCCACTTACTTAAAGAGAAATAATTGATTATGTTTGGGTTTAATCAGTATTCCAGACTCTTAATGTGCATTGCAGAAGTTAAGCCTTTAGAATGTTTGAAGATCCAACAAATAATTCAAGATTCTTCAATATTTGAACAAATGAGCTTACTGTTTGTTTTATAAAAGATATTTCTTTTTGTATATAAATGATTCACTTTTTGACGTTTTTGGTTGCAATAGTTGTGTCAGTTTACCCCTTTCACGTTCATTGGTTTTCCAGTGAAACCACACATTGAGCTTTTTTTTTTACTGCTCGTGGGCGAAACGTAGCATAATTTTTCATTCATAACATAAGAGCTAGATTTATAGGCCAACTTATATAAAAAGTCCAGTTCAATACCTTTAGTATTCACAAAGATATTGGCATTTCAATAGCTAAATTGCTTATGACCTCTAAGAGAAGTCAAATGATGAGGGTTCTTGCACAAATTGATATTTTCAAAAATTGAACCTTCGAAAGTAATATTGAATTTTATTAAGGTTGAATATCCTGAATAATCACGTATAAATATAAATTAAATAAATAATTTAAATTGCATTTCGATGATAACATTTTTGAAGGGAAAATATCCCGTTACCGTTCATTGATTTCACTGTGAAACCACAAATTTCTTGAAAATTAAAAAAAATGATAATTTTTTTCCTTTACATATTTATGATCAGATACGTGTCTTATACTCATTTGAAATGAATTTAGTAATTTCCAAAACGAAACATGTAGTGAACTTGAAAGGGTTATAACTCTGATCATAAGGAATAATAATGATATCTCACACATTGTTCACTATTCCTCACGGATTTCCGTTGTCTTTCAATTTAACATGTTTATTACATAATGGTTTGACTCGGGAGTTGAAATATTCCTCTTTGAAATATACCGATGCCTGCCTCTTGATGCGGGAAGGCAAAGAAAATTTCGTGATTCCCTTACCACAGTGTAAATATCCACATGCGTGGCCAAATATGAACTAATTTAGTATACAAATAAACAAAATTATAACAGCCAAAACAATACTTAAATAACACAAAAATGAAAAAAAAATCATATCTTAGTTTACGCATCAACATAGATGTTATTATCATACGTAATAATATTTTGCAGTTTAAAGTTAAGCATGATTTGCTGTTTAACATTTATTATGAGAAACTGATTTTGTTTCCTTTCGAGTTCTTGTGAATGTTTAGATAAAAGTATTGACATCAAGATAGCTATAATTTCCTGTTCAAATGATATCATTGCCAAACCAGACGATCTTTCTGAAATCATGTTCCATTGAGTTTCTGCTTCAATCAATTTAGAATTTTGAGAAACTTCTTTCTTATCCAATTATTGATAAAGTGGGGTAGTCTGCACAAAGTAATAAATAAAATAGAGCACTTTTTACTCGATGATAACATATGCTGGATGAATATCAGGAATTCCGACAAAATTAAGAGCAGCCCAAACATACATAGGTGGATCAGTTTTATAAAGGAACAAAATCGGTATTATAGATCACTGAACAAAACCCTTAGAAAAGGAGATTAGTTTGACACGGGATTATGAATAGGTGGGTATGTCGTAAGTGCACGCTGGAAAACATTGCTTTTGCGTAAAATAATGAATCAGCCCAAGCGGAATGTAATACAGCAGTCCTGAGATGGTAGACATGCATTTTAATCACGGGGTAGCTAATCAAATTAGCGAGTGGCAGTGTATTTGAATCACGAAAAATTTCCTGTCCAACGTATGCCTCAACATGAACTGTTTACGCCAAAGATTTTGTGAAAATGGATCTTTCACAATCAACAATCATTGTAGTCGATTACCTTCTGTAACATTGTTGAAAAAAACCAATTTTGAAACTCAGATCTCAATTCATTAACTTGTAATTCTTCTCATATGGGTTGCATGCACATACAACGTTCCCGCCTATATTTCCATGTAAAACTCACTGATCTTGGTATATCTGATTTGCTTAAAAAAATTCTTGGATCTCCTTTGAATCCCCTTTCTGTATGAGAGGGCATCAATTGCCGAAATGCATTTAGTTGTCCCATGTCGCTTGGGGCATATCATTGGTAAGGGCATTCAGGTGGGAATGTCCCTAAGAAACATCTTTTGTATCCAACTGAGAGTATGGAAATCGTATTCCGTTTAAGCTGGTGTTATTATATGTGAGGCATACTATGGTTTGAAAGTTTATTGTGTTTGACGTACATTTTAGTATTTATTTGATATAATTCATGTAACATAAGCATGTATGTCGATGCCACAAAAATGTTGTTTTGGAGATCCACGAAGCCTTTAAACGAAATAGATTTTGCGTTCACTCTGAGGCATTGGAAAATTGGAGGGGCGGTGCGGTGGAAGGTGCTATATTTAAATAGATTTTTTCAAACGATGCCTTTTTCTTAGAGCAAATGGCTACCACCCTTCTCCAGAACATTAAAATTAGGTATGATATTCAGTTATGTAGGGATTTAGAGTGAAATGCAGTTCTCTGAATTTGAGGATTTAATACACTACTGCGCACAAACGTTCCAGAACTTATTTTATTAATAAAGAATAGATATAGATAGAATCTGTTTATTTGGTGTTTCTTTCGAGGTAACTACCCTCTGCATTTACGTAGGTTTGCCATCTTTCATACAAAGTTGATTATGCAGATTACAGCTTCTGTTTACCACATCCACTAGCGTCTTTCGTCACTAGACTACTTCGTAATTTGAAAGTCGTTCCTTCTCTAGCAAATTTTTCATTCGTGGAAAAAGTCACATGTGGCGAGATCAGGGGATAAGCCGATTGTGGAAATACCGGAATGTGATGCTTTGACAGATAACCTGACACCGGAAGGGACCTGTGAGCCGGCGCCATACCTATAAGAGAAACCACTACATGGACTTCTCCGCGATGGAAAATTTGGAATGCTTGCAATTAGGAGCTATGCGCATTTGAACTGGCCGAAACCTGTCCTATCAAGTCGGTAATATGATAAACTCTGCTTGTTTTGTGGAAAATGGCCTAATTCATTTGCATTTGAAGACTGCTTGATAAGTTCCCGAACTTTTTGAACGTAATATATTTTGATAGGAAGAGGGAGGCGAGAGATTTATACTCCTGTTTCCTTGAGAAATTTTGGGCAAATTCGATAAACCTTAACCCGTTGCTTTCTCCAAAAACTACTTAGATATTTATTGCGCTTTCCAGATCGCATTCGCCTTAAAAGACAATGCAATTACTTTGATTTGCAACCAAACCGAGTAGTTTCTCAGTAAAAGCTGGTGTAAATTATTTGAATAAAAATTTTTATGCGTTTTGAGCCTTAAGCGTGCATGTATTTCAGTGTCAGCGTAGCAGCATTAGTGGAGTGGAAAGAGTTAAAACTGCAACAGTTTTAAAAATTTCAATTTTTAAATTCATTCTTAATTATTTTAATTTTATATTTTTACAATTTTTAAGCAAACATGAGTAAGGAGAAATATTCTCCAAGAATAACTATATAATTTAATTTCCAATTAATCTGAAATTTATAAAGTATATTTTTGCTAGTGAAATGCATAATATTAAAGAATAAAGATTCTAAATAATAAATCAACATTCTGTTGTTCATCTTCACAGTGATGAAAAACTCTATCATTATCCTAATAATAATAGGCGTTAATCCATTAAATCCATTCGAGTTTTGGATAAAGATTTGTTGATGCAATCACTCATATATTCTTACTCATATTTATGAAATCATATTGTGAAAATTATCCACTACTTTTATTTCGAATTTTGCATTTATGGAAAAATTTTCTAGCAAGTACTTGATGCATACAAAAATACTTGAATGAAACGTGAAAATTAGGTACACTTATTTACATCACTTATCTCAAAGAGCCAACTAAATAGAATGGATTGCCAGCGGTATTCTAATAAATCACAACCGTTGTGCTGCCGTTATTCTTCCGATTAGAAATTTTGCTGAAATCACTCATTTATCCATAAAGTTGAGCTGGCTATACGCAGCGAAAGACACATCTCGATGTACCACAAACTGATGTTTCAAACTAATGATTATTTGATCATAGTTTTTATATGTTACAGCATTTCCGAGCATTAAGAATAAAGCATCCTTACCCTAAAGCCAATAAGGCCAATTCCATGTCAAAAACGAACTTACATTTCTATAAAAGTATTAAAAGCTCTTTTCCCAATTGATGTTTATAAATATTTTCACTGATTCTATTTTAGTATGTTTTTAAGTGTCTTTTTAGAATACTCAGTTCAGATTGACGCACAACTTCACTTAACAAAACTTTATTTTTATGGTATAGTAAGATTATGGGTTGAATGGATGTATGATACAGACATATGTGTTCGAGTTGGAGTCGCTATATTCTTCGTGAACTGAATTATCCTCCACGTCAGTCTCAGAATTAATTTCTTGGTCGCTGTACTCACTCACATTTTCATTGAGATAAAATGCAACAGATTCGTTCTCAGCTGGTATTTTCTTGCTTAATTCTTCCAAAACAGCCCAATATAGCTCTGTAAGGATTATTTCCCGCCGTTTCGTGACATGCAGGTTGGTTTATGGAGAGAGTTTTATGCACTTTCAAGCGTGGTCAGAACGAAGTGACTGATTCGTTGTCAGTGGAAACTATCAGAGCGAATAAAAGGAAAGTTAACACGAGGTTAGACGGGTGGAAATCTCTCCAACTATCTCAGCTCTTCGTAAATACCCATTGGAGCACTCTATGTGTCGTACCTGTCCGCAAAGGGTGAAATTTAGAAAATACTTTTAAGTAATGTGTATTGACTGGTAAGTAAAATAAAAGTGATTAGACAACCCGGGTTAGCCGGGAAACTTGAGGTAATTCACTCGTTGTCCCGGATTGTGAAGAATACTCGAATTTGAATTTTTACTTCTAAATAAGTGTTTCATATTTTAAAAATGTTGACTAGTTTCAGTTTACAAATAATAAAAATAAAATATGTTTTAAAAATAAGTTTCGATTTCTGTATTGAAAACTAGAACTAATTTTTTTAATCAAAAATATGGCTGTCAAAATGAAAGTCTAAAAGCTGAGAGGCTGATAAAAATACTCTAATCAAGTTTAAAATTTAATCAGATTTATAATATATTTCAATCTTTACTGAATGCTTAGGAAGTTTCTTTTTATAAAAAGTACTTTTGCTCATTTTCATTCTAGTATTAATTGCAACTCCTCGTAGTTTTTCTATTTTCGTTCTGACGCTCATATTTTTGATAAAAAATGTTTTTCTACTTTTGGTACAATAATAAAAACGTATTTTGAAAAGCTTTTTTTCTCTTTATTATTTTCTACTTTTGTCTTTAATATTTTGTTAATTCGTTGTTGTAAATATTATGGCATTTTAAAATCATTTTTACGAAAATTGACTACCAAATGGCACCAATCATTTGAAATTCAAGTTAATTCATTATCTGATAATTGAGTTCTGAAAATCTTATTATATTGTATTGTCATCGGGAACACACAACTGCACAAAATTTCAACATTCTAGTACATAAAGAAGCAGTGGCGGTTCGTAAGATCAAAGAGCAGTGCAGGAAAAATATATCTCACAAGAATACACTTAGTAATTTTTAATTGTAATTATATGAATGGTATTGTGAAGTTTCCTTCCCGAGCGCACCGTTCTCACGGGAAAGAGAATCCAGTTCCTTTCATGTCAGCCGCAGACCGTAGGACAGCTGCACATAGTGGTCGTTAAAGAGACGTGCGCAAGAGTAATGGCTTCACACAGAGAGCCGCCACAAAGCAGAGGAATCAATATCTGTCAGAGAGCGCATTAGTGGTACCCTTTTGTGTCACCCCTGTATAGCCCGGTGGTGGAAAAACCCAAGAACCTTCCCCACGGTTGGATTTTGACCACTGGGAACAGGGAAGGTTAGTCGTTGGTCACCCGGGAGTGCGATTAGCCAGTGGAGTGGAAGGAAGGCGGAGCTCCACCCCTTGAGGTAGGAGATAAAAACAGAATGCTGGATGGAGAACGGGGAGGGCGGTGAAGAACCGTTTAGGAGGCTCGAATTTGGTTTCAGACTCCGGAAGCGTCGACAGAGAGCTGTGTGATCAGCTCGGATTTAAAGTCCCGAATTAATTCGGATTTTGGCAGCAACACCGAGATTCGGCAATTTTCCGAACTCTCGGCTCATCAAATTGCGAGCACTCCTTGTAGTCTCGTGTATAGATTATCACGCTGAAAGGTGGAAACTATCCATCCGGCACTGAATTACTACTTTTGGTGGACTACGACTCCATTGAACTCTAACGTCCTAGAACCCTGAACTAAATGATCGAACCTTGTATATAGTTATTTAACCAAGACTTCTATACTAGACTTTGTTCTTTAAATTAAAACTGTGAAATAAAGTACTTATGTCAACCTAAGCTTTGCATTTATTTGCTCTCACCTAGGCCAAAACACCATAATATCTAGCGACACGTCATTCTTCTTTTAGTGGCTTCTAATAAAAGGAAACGAATAGTCATTGGACCAGATATGTATTTAACCAGAACCGTCCAGGCATCATGCAGGAAGACGAAGCAGGTGGGGGTCAAGGATCGAAATTAGGACCCCTTTGTTTCAACATCTTCATCAATAACATTTGTCAAACGCAAAAAACTGAATTATGCTTATTTGCCGAAGACACTGCGATTAGATGTTCAGCTCCCGACCAAGAGACAAATATGACAAACCACAACGATCACCTGGTTGAGCAGGAACGCTGGTTGATTGGAAAATTAAAATCAACATTGAAAAATGCCAAGTCGCTTATTTCACCACAAGATTGAGATTATCTCCCCCTCCCAAGGATTATTCCGTGGTGTGATAAAACCACATATCTGGTGGTCACCCAAGACTAGAGACTCACGTTCAAACATAACATCGACAAAATCAGGAATAAGTTCCGGTTAGCCACGCTTTCTACACTTATAGGAAAAGATTCCAAACTCCCGTTAGGGTTCAAACTCCTAATTTATAAGGGAATTTATTGGGAAGCATCCAAAACGCACCTGCAAAATTTAGAAACATTGCAGAATAAATCCCTCAGGCAGATGACCAAACTACTTTGGTTTTTCAGAAATCATAACATTAGAAAAGATTTGAATTTCCCCCCAGAAGAATTTTTTAAAGAAATCGCCACTAGATTACATAAAAAAATGGATGCCAGTACTAACGTTGCAATCCAGGAAGTTCCTTCTTCTGACCCCTGCAGCAGCAGGAACCATAGAAGTCACAGAGAGGCACTCGTACGATACCCCACCCCCTTTCACCCTCTACATGATTGACTCGACTGACTCATCAGAAGCGTGAAAAGGCGAAATTCCAACAAATTCGCTTGGAAAACCCTCCCCCATCTTATTTAAAAGAGGGGTTCTCTTTCTCTCTCTCTCTCCTTCTAGTTTTTAATTTATTTGTTTTGTTTTTTAAATAGTATACAATGACAGCAAGTGCCATTGTGAAGTAATGATGATAAATTAATTTTTGTCCCTAAAATTCTTAATCAGTTACATAAGATTTTATGTCACTAAACTTTTACTTTTCAGAAAAGGAAAGATGAAAGCCCTTGAGCATAAGCGCTTTCCCCAAAACCCCCACTCGTTGGAAAGCCAGGTAGAAACCAAGGAAAGAGAAACAAATCAAGAGAGCGAAGGCGAACCCTGGATGGGAGTGAGGGGGCAGAAAGGCGCCAGTTTTCCAAGCCCCGAACCAACTGTCGAAAATCCTTCTCAAGCAAGGGAGAGAGCTATGTTTTTCATCTCCCGTTGGGCGCAGTTCAGTTTCGTATCAGCTGTGCAAAGTGAGTGAATTTTGATTTTTTAGAGAGCTATTTGCTATGCAGCCCCATCATTTGTCTATCTTAATTGTTTATTCAATTTCAGTCTTCCTTTTTGTTTATTATCATTATTATTTTCATTTTCGTACATCATAGAACTCTCAGAATGAAGAAGTAAACAAATAAGATTAAAAAAAGGCAATAAAAGTTTTAAAAGTAATTTTAGGGTGTGATGCTTGTCTGCAACCCTGATGGACGATCAGCGCTGAAAAGTCGATTACAAAATTCCTTTGTTGCAAATTTTAAACGAATCAAGCAAAATATAAATGTGAAAAAATAAATACAAAGTCGCGATTAAGAATCAATTTTTATTTCTAAGTTTCGCGATTACACATTAACTTCAGTTTTCGTTGATTCTGCGAAATATAAGTTGGTTCAACATAACCAAGTTGAATTTTGAGAAAAATTGTTACCACTATAAAAAAATAGCATATACCAGTCATTCTCTACCTTTAGGCCCTTAGAGCTCAAATTTTCATCCGAATATTAATTATGGCATTCCTTTTTATACACATTCATTGAACTTTGGATTTTATTAATTCTCTCAGATCAAATTACTTTATATACTGTTTACATTCGTGAGAAATAAAATTTAGAGAGGACAAAAGTCGCTCAATGCTAAAAGTCTTACTACCTAAATAATGAATTCTCTTTAGATATTCATTACTTATTTTGTATTCTATCGGGATTTGCAGCATTTTGCGCCATTCTGTTTAATGCAATTTATTATTATTTTTATTGTTAATTTTATAATTTAAGTTATCTTTCAGTACATTTTTTATCACTTTCTTCTCTCTTGTTCTGTAATCTTTCCGGGTTTTTGGTTTGTAAGGGCATTTCACCTCTTCATTTATTTCACACTATGTCAGGTTCTACTATTAATTCTTTCATAGCGCATGGCCCGTCGCGCGCTTTAACAAGGGGCACTGTGGACTGCTTTTTGCAAGGTGCATCCATGGATAAAAAGCTACTTGCTCACATCTTTTACTCAGATCATTTAAGGAAATTTAGAAAATGTGGTAAAGCTAGATGCAAAACATGTCCCTAAGCCTGCGAAGAGCAGATCAAAGGTAATAGTGAAAAACTCGTTATATTCTGTAAAGTTAAAAATGCCATTTATTTAATTCATTGTAAGGAATGTAATCTCAATTATGAAGGCCAAACTTGCACTGAGTTGAGCACCAGAATCAACGGTCACAGATCAGCTATTAAAAACTTCAGTAATAACCATTCACATGATTATGAACTCCTCCACTTCCAGTCACATAATTTCGAAAATATTATTATTTATATTCTTGCAGATAAAATTGTTGATCTTAATATCAGATTAGATTTAGAAAATTTATTTATTTGTTGCCTCAAAACTCTTTTTCCTTATGGTCTTAACAGTAAATTAAATGGAGAAGGTCACAGTGAATTCAATAAAATTTGTATCTACAATAAATTCAACATTTCCAAAGGTTTTTTAAAATCTTCCAATACTTCTAAAGAGAGGTTTAAAAGAGGTAAAGGCAGGAGTGGTAAACATTTTATTGTTTTTGAAGAATTGCAAAGATTATGTCATCTTGACCATAACTGGGAAAACATCAACAAAATTAAACAATATTTATTCAAGATAAAGAACAATAGACTCAAATGGTTTATTAATCATGGATTCGAAAAACTTATATTTACTAATAACAATATTAAATTCATTTTCTTTGATCTAGTTAAATTTAAACTTAAAATAGCCAATAATAGTCTTCTTTTTAAAGTCAATAAAAGTGAGTCAAAGGAATTCTGTATTTTTAATTTCCTTGATATTTTTTTCGAAGAATTACATCTGCCAAAAACCATCCATGATAGTAAGAATTACTTCCCTGTAAAAGACATTTCTGTTATTTCAACTGCTTTTAAATACCAAAAGACCCTCAAAAAACAAATCTGTAATTACAATTACTTTTGCAAAAATTTAAATGAAATTGATATTTCACATTGCTATTGTAATAATGAGGAAAACAAGAATTTTATTGCTAAAGATAGGGGACATGTTATCACAGGTGATCTAAATATATTATCTTCTGACTCTATTCGTAAAATCATGGAAAAGGGTTCTAAATTTAGACTTAGAAACAGGGTAAGCCTCAAGAGAGTTGTTGATTCCATTGGTAGAGACTTGGACATATTTATTGTTAAAATTGCTAGAAAATATCATTGGCCCATTGAAGGCTTTGGTGAATGGAAACATCACATTTTGATGGAAGCCAAGCACTCAATTAACATCAATAAAAGAAAAATCATCAACAGAGGTATTTTCTTCGATACAATTCTTAAAAAAGAATTTGAAAACTTAAAAAATAAATTTATTATCACCACAGTTGACAAGGCAGAAAATAATTTTTGTATTATGTGTAAATTCCACTTCAAAGAAATTATGATCAATGAGTACAATTCAAACCTCACTTATCAACTTATTAATTGCAGTAAAAAGAACTAGACAAAAGAATGTTGGCCTTGGCCAAAAAAATTAAAATCAAGACAAATAATTTGACATATCCTTACCTTTTCCCTACTATAAATTTCATAAAAATCCTTTAAAATTCAGATTTGTTACATATGGCACAGGCAGTTACAATTTTTATTTTGGAAAATTCTTCTTCAACATCCTTAAAATCATTCTCAAAAAAAATGAAAAAGAAGAAAACTTTATTATTAATAGTAACATTGAAATTCTGAACTTTCTTAAAGATAATAAAATTCATAGCGTTAACACTTTTGACTTTGAGAATCTTTTCACCAGCCTCCCACATGAAAAACTAATTGAAGCGTGCATTAATTTATATGACTTATACCTTGACTCCAATTTCATAGATAAAAATAGATGGCTAGAAATTTGCAATATTAACATCTGTGAAAATTATCTCTTCAATGGAGTCAACTACTACAAACAATCGTGTGGTCTTCCTATGGGTACGAGTTTCTCCAGTGCACTGGCGAATGTTTTTCTTCATACATTCGAGAGAAAATTTATTAAAAATAATCTCATTTCAGCCTATCGTTTCATTGACGACCTTATTGTTTTTGACTTTGACAACCTGGACACTTTAATTAACTGCTATCCGGAAGAACTTAAACTAAATAAAATCAATAATAATAACAATAATTGTAATTATTCAGATCTAGTTATCAAAATTGTCGATTCAAACATTTCAGTGGGTATCTATGATAAGAGGGATGACTTTAATTTTATATAGAACCATTTCTCTCTGTCATTATCATACCAATCTCAACCTAAAAGTCAATAAAAATACTATCCACTCTCAAATTAAAAGAATCAAAAATATCTGCAACAACCATTCTGCTATTGTTAAAACCATTGATAATTTAAATATTAATCTAAAGCTAAACGGCTACCCAGTTCACTACTTTATTAATTATTAAAGTCTTTATTATAATTTTACTCTCAACTTCTCCTTTGCACTGTTAGTGATTCTCATATTCTTCACACACCCTCTTTCATTTTATTTGCTCATCTGCATCTTTTCTAAACTATTTATTAAAATAAAAAATGAAAATAAAAAAAAGTATAAAACATTTGAAAAATTTGATAATAAAAATTATAAAAATGCATAAAAACGTCAAAAAAATGTTATTTAAAAAAATCAAAAAAACAAACCAAAAAAATTATATAAAAATACCCTAAAAATTCTTTAGGAAAAAAGTTACAAAAAAATTTTCAAATCTTTTGTCAATGTTTCCCACACTAGATGGAGATACGTGCACACATCTTTTTACCTTGTTTACATTGTAACACACGTAAGATATAAGATATTAGCGTCACAGTCTTTGTTCCACACTTGTTATAAGAGGTAAGATTTTAATCCCTTCTCTTCACACTTAGTTCTGGAGATTGTATTTAATTTCTTCTTTGTGGATAAATGATTTTCTTTCCAATATTTCCTGGTTTAGGTTCAGGCCAAAAGAGGAAATTAAAAAATATTAGACCAAATTCTTTTTCTTCTACAGAAAACCTATTCCATTTTGAATCTGCATGAATGTCTGGCCTCTGATGAAGTCATTCACCAGATTCTTATTTCTTGTCGTTGTCTAGTGTTGTTTTGTACCTTTCCACATTTTTAATTACTTTTTTAAATATTTTTATCTATTTCTTACTACCTAAAAGTATGTATGGTGAGATGAATTTTGGACTTTTACTGATCCAGATCAAATTTAGATTATATGCTCCTCATACATGTCTCCTTATCTCGTGTAAAATAAAGGTTTGAAAGAGCAAAAATCGTCGAATGCCAAGAGTGCTGCCACTTAAAAGCGTGGAACGTATGACTTATTTCGAAGAGAGGAAAAACAATTTGACGTTTAAAAACAATTTAGTCCAAAGTTAACTGCATTTGATTGCATGGGAAATCCTTCGATAGAAAGGATTCAATTCACCGAACATTAACAAATCAGAAATAACATGTTGAATAACTGCTTTGAGAGAAGAAATAATTTGCGTCATGTTTACTTACTTATAAGACAAGTATATCATTTTTATTTCAACATTTTGTGTAAGAGTGTTTTATTTTTCTATACTAGTTCAACACAATGATTGAACTTTCCGAATCTTGGGCTCTTTCTCTGAACTGGCTGAAAATCACAGGCATATGAAACAAAGATACAAATGAAATTGTTGTAAGATTTTCAGTTTTGTGATCTTATCTTAATCTCCATCGTCAGCAAGGAGTCATATACTGTCCAAGGGTGCCAGTTCATGTACTTATGGTCCTTTTTACCTCCTGGATGATTTATACCATTCGGGTTACTCTCACCACAGTAGTTGTACCACCATCCACCCATTCTTGAAGCTGCGCACTTGAAATTAGATCCGTTATTTTCTCTATCTTTTGTTGAAAACTTCTTGTTTTTCACTGTTTTGATGCCATCCCCTGAATAAAAAAAAACTTGTTTACTATGATAAATACAAAATCATGCAAATCCAACATTAAAATGACTGACATCAATTTTAGAGGTGTAAAACGGGGAGCGGTCATTTTGACCGCAAATGAATTTCAAACGCTCATATTTCCTTTCTTTTCTTATTCCTTTCTTTCCTTTTTGATTTCTTATTAATTTATTAACTTTTTCTAATTAATCATGAAGAACATATGAAACAAAAATAACTCGTTTCTGCTTGTTATTATCGACACTATAAAAGTTTATACCTAGAAAGTCTGACTGCGGTGATTTTAACCGCCGAAAATAAGCAACATACCCTATGATGCGTTTTCTGCTCTATTTTTTTTTTGTTTTTGTTTTGTCTACTCTGTTCTTTTACTACTCTTTTAATGTTTTGCTTTGCGACGTTCATTTGATGAGAAGGAATATAAATGAGATGGGGGGGGGGTGAAAATTGCAATTTTCAACAATTGATTTTGTGCTGGAATCATCTGCTTTATAGAAATAACAAATATTCTTTTCTTTGGATGTTTTTCGTCCGTTGGGTCATATATTTTTTTTACAATGCCGGGAAGTACCATTGGTAAAAAATGCTGACATACAAAGAAATTCTACAAATGTCGCAGAATTCTGGTTCTGTAGAAGACCAGAATTCTGCGACATTTGTAGTGAATGAACCAACTTCAACTGTCGGATGTTTTACAGAAAGTGCACAGAACAATCTCTCCTCTGAATTTCAAAATGAAGAAAATTCATCTATAAACATCCATTCTCAGCACGCAAATACTTCAGGCAGAAAGAGTCAAAAGCAAAATTAAAAGAAACGAGAAAAAGTCAAGAGTTCTTGAATAGACGTGTGTCTTTTGTCTTGGTTCCTTTATTTGTTTATTATTGTATATATAGAATCAATGCAATAACCAATCAAGAAATTAATACTTTAATCGAAGAAATACTATTCACAATAACTTCATCCCCTGAAGAAACGTTATTGTGCTTTTATTGCGTTTTTCATCTCACATTTTATACTCTTTCATTTATACTATATATATATATATATATATATATATATTATATTTTTGTTTATTTTGCTTTGGATTTTCATATATAACAGGTTATATTTAGGTTGATATTACTATATATATATATATTCGTACTATCTTAATAATATTTTATTCTACATTGTCAAAACCATGTAAATTATATTGCCCAATTTCAATTTTATTTTATATATTTTTATTTTTTCGTAGTTTTCTTGTATCTGATTTATGATTATTATCCTAATATTAATAATATTAGAAGTCTGACCTATATAAATGAAGTTACTTTTTTCACATTTCATCTTGTAAATAGAAAAAAAAAACGTTTTGCAAAATATATAACTCGAATTATTATTGAATTGTTCTTCATTTACCATAGTACAAGTTTTACATCTTTTATTTTTACAGTTCCTGGAATTTTAATTTATCTAAATACTCAAACGTAGTAGGATTATTTTTATAAATTGGATTAAATTTGTAATTATTTTCGATATAACTTGAAATATTCTTTTTATAGTGTTAAGTAGCAGATTAAAATTTTTTATTATATTTAGAATTCCAAAATATCCTAGTATTATATGTTTTTGTAGTAATATCACTTTCAGCATAGCCATACGATTCTTTGGTATCACAAACATAATTACTTTGCATATCATGTCTAGTAACATCTCATATTTTATTGAAATTATATTCATTCTTTTACCGAATCTCAGAATGATTATCTATTTCATTATCTACAGTTGAAAGTAAACTAAATTTATTTTTGGCAACAAAATCACAATTATAATTAACTAGCAGTTCGTGCACGGCGTTGCCAGAGGAATCAAGACTTCAACAAAATGAAAAAAAGAAAGAAACGCCCACAATGACATGAAAAGGTTTTGAAATCAAAACAAAAGATACACATTATTAATTTTCCCGCGATAATGGCATTTGAAAAATAGGAAAACAGTACAGAGTAAGCTAATCCAATACAATATTAAAAAAATTCAAAATGAAAATTATTATTAAAAAATGCCAGAATGACACGCACATGCGTTTCCTTTTATAAGTTTAGATTTAACATTGTCATGATTTTACATTGATGTTACTTCGTTTTTTTATAACGAAATGAACTTAATTTTAAAAAAAACATACTTTCTCATCTTTATTATAATCATGCTTTGAGGTACAGTATGCATAATGTTTATGTTTATCTGAAACAATATATATATATATATATATATATATCAAAACAAACAAGAAACAAAAGACAAAATTCAAAAGCATACAAGAAACAAAGGGCAAAAAAAATTATAATAAATTGAAAAATATCATGGAGAGCCACTCGTCAGGAAGGGAAGCTCGCCTATGATATTAGTAAGTGCTTTTTTCTGCTAAGGACTTAACGAAAACAGTAAAAAGTTGTCGCTATCCCCTCAAAAGGCTCTAAACAATTAAAAATGGAAAAATTCTGGAATAAAAGACAAATACAATGAAGATGATTCAAAAAATCGAAAGCAAAAATCTTAATACATAAGACCTAGAATAAAAATGATACAATAATATCCACAAAACAATAAAAGAGGAAAAAAGGAAATGGTTTACTACCGCCAGGAATATGCATACGAGACTGTAAGAAGCACGAGGAAATGTCGCCAAACCAATAATTGCTGTTGACAAACAGAGGAAGAAACGGAGAAAAAGGCCTTGCCGAAAGCCCCTAATTCACTGCTTTAGATATCGTCGCACAAAGTTTTCGGGAATACCATTTTTTAAAAAGTTGATCAAACGAAAAGAAAAACAATAATCATATTTTCAGTCCTGAAAATATACAAAATGTAAACATTGTTTAATAGCACACCAAAATACATAGTTCCAGGTGATATCAGGTACAATATGTAGTTTGATAGCTTTTATTAGCTATACAGGCACGAATGCAATGTTCCATGCTTTAAATCCTGGTGTTTGTTAACTCATTTGGTAGCAAATTCTATTTCTTTGTCAAACTAATTAGAAGGTCCTGAAGGATTAATGGAGTTAAGTAATACATTTTCCAAGAGCATCGCGAATATGCTCAAGTCTGGAGAACTTGCTGGTTAATCCATATACAATCTAGTCTCCACACAAAGATAGTTCTCCAAAAAATCGAGCTCTAGTTAGTCAAGAATTATTGTGTTGTAGGAAGAAGGAGTCAAAACGACAAGCATTAAATCAAGAATGTCATCTCTGTTTAATTGAGCATAACAGTGCCTTTTGGGATGATATATATCTCAGCGCGGACATCCGAAAGAACTGTTTACATAAATACACAGAATCCTCCAGCCCGCCTCTTTGATGGATATGACTTGGATAATATCAGATTCATTGTTCCCGCCAGAAAAACAATCTAAAATTGCAAACAAATCTGGACTCCTCAGTAATGATTAACCATTGTAATCGGCCAAAAATACGACCTGGAAATTTTGATGTAAGAGATTTGAGTCCGGGACACTACGTTATCTGAAATGACGTCTTCCTTTCTCTGTCATCACGATTACTCCAAAATGGAACAAAATAAACTGTTGACGCCAGTAGCGCCATCTGTAAAAAAAGTGTATTTATTCAGTGTTCGACGAAACGCCTATATATGTTGTGTAATAATCTCGACTCTCTTAATGAGAAATAAAACAGTGACTACAATCCACTGAGTGTGTGTTATTTGTGATTTATGAGAATCTGAGGTACTTGACGGGCCAAATAAACAAATGAAATTTCGTATGTGGTCTAGGAACGAAAATTGTAGATATCAGTCAAATTCTGTGTGAAATCCGTCTAAGGGAAGTCTTTCTATCAGTTCATCCGCAAGCAATCGATTACTATAAAACAAAAGCACAAACAGCTACTTAGATGAAATTCTGTACATTGTTTTATCACTAGACTTATAAATAAGCATCAAATTTTGACTAAATCCTTTAGCAAGTTTTTCGCCTATCAGTTTGTCTATTTGCGAGTATGGAAACTCTATAATTCATAAACATAAAAAGTAGATAGATAAATTTCAGTATATGACCTTTATACTAAAACTTCAATCTGCGCCAAATTTTGGACCAAATCTGTAAAAAGGTACTCTGTCCGTTTGTTTTTCTGTACATCTGTATTTGAACACTATAACTTATCAAACGCAGGAGTTAGTTAAAAGAAATACGTTATATGGTCTTTACCCAAAATTTGTGGAGTTTTGAATACATTTGTTCAAATAAAAATGTCAAAAATTCATACTTTGCTTTCTTCACTATACGACTAATCTAAACACAAAATTAACTTTATGGTGGAAGTATTCAAGAAAGTAGAGCACAGAATACTCTCCCTGGTTTTGGAAAGAAAAAAAAGCCAAAACTTACCAGCTGTACCAAAGTATTTATCGAAATGCAGCTTATAACCAGCTTCTTCACTTTCTATCCAAAAAGGAGAATATGTAGCAAACCGGTATTCTTTGTCGACATTCTCCATATCAAACCTCACAGTGTAATTTCGTAGATTTGTCAGAGCATATATGTTGTCATTGCCTGAAAGAGAGGTTAAGAAATTATTTCCTTCAGATTGAAAGTTAATGGCCTTAAGAATTATAATTAAGTAAAGCAAATCATTTAAATTTTGTATATAAAATTGATTTGATTTGAATACAAGTTTTTTTTTATGATAGAAGCATATTTTCTGCCACTAAGAGGAGGGAAATCTATTACTCATTATCCCTGGACTGAATTTAATGGGAAGAATCCTTCTTCTCATTACATATAGTTTTTCAATACTTTATATGTTAGAAAACAGATTTCTAAATGCTTCGGTACAACAAACATATTTACATTAAATAATATATTTGACAATACTGAAGCAAAACATTAAAAGGCCTGAAACTTAATTTAACATTTAAATTGTTACACAACTGACAGCGAATGGTTTACCTGTAAGGGTATAAGACATAAGAAAATTTTCAACTTGCATCCAAAGCAAATGTTCTGGAACTCTCTCTCTTGGCGACAAACAATTGGAGAGCTTAAGGGAAACAAAGTGAGTACTCACCTTAAACTCCAGGTTAACCGTATGTAATTCAAAACCTTTGAGCATAGCATATGCTGAATTACAGACCTCTTGCATATTCAATTCATTTCCAATCTGACCATAGATAAGTATCTGATGGCGTTTTAACGATTTGTCGGTCGATATGGACTACCCTATACCATCTATACCGATAATGCCATCACCTTTCACGCTGCATATAGAGAATTGATTTCTCTGTGGAATAAATAGCCTAACTGGTGGTAAAGTGAAAAAGTTTTATGCTGTTAGTTTACGGGCGGCAATGCCTCAAAGTTTCCCGGCGGCAATGCCTCAGGGTTTCACGGGCGGCTTTGGGGAGAGGATGGTGGGAGCGCTTAATCCGTTTGACGAAGCAATGCCTCAGAAAATCAGTTGGCCGAGCCTTTCTATAGGAAGAAGTCTCTCAACGGCATTCATAGGAATAGAAACCGCCTTGAATTGTAGACATCTAGTCTACGAGCATCAGTTGGCTGATGACAATGACAGCAATGAATTACTAACGGCAACTACTTTCTTGACAGGTGAGGAATTTCTAGGACTAATATTTTCCGATCCAAAACACAAGATTCCGAATTTATCAAGAAATTACATGATTCAGAAAGACTTACTTGACACCTTTTGGAAAAAATGGTCTAGAGAGTTTATTACAGCTAAGCAACTTTCACCAGACTCACATCAGCGACAAACTATCTCAGATCCAAGAAGGAGATGCTGTGTTATTGCATTAAAACGTAACACCCCAACAAGATGATCAAAATTTGTGATGAGAAAGTTGGATCGTGCTTATTGCGACTTGGCGGGAAAGAGTTAATTTCTCCTTTTCAATTGGTCACACCTCTGGAAGTTGGCTAGGAACATCCGGTTGGAGGCTTTAAAACTGAGGAGTCGGGAGTGCTAGTAGCTAATTTTTAGCTAGTCGACTCAAATTTATTTTCTTACTTTATAATAGGATGTAACTTTAACATTCCATTGTTCTAGCCTCCGGTTACGTTAAATGTTCATTTTTTCTTCTCGTTTTTCCTATTTGCTCGTTATCAAGAAGAAACAAATATGTTTGATTTTCAACAACTGCAATAAAAATTAGATGTATCTAATAATTCGAATTAGCAAAAATCAGATCTGCAGAACGGCTAATACAGCAAGAGAAAACGAGATTTTCTGAGCTAAAAACGGCAGTAAGGATTCATTTCTAATGAATTAACAGTTTTAATAAAAGATCAATCACAAATAAATTAACAGTCAATAATTTTAATAAAGAAAGGGATAATCATAATTAAATGATGATTTCTTAAAAATAATTTTAATAAGTTAGTAAATAAGTAATTGCAATAAATAAACAGTTTGGAACACTTTAAAAGAAAATGTTACACAATGAAAACTTGAAAATAAACAGTACAATTCACATTTAAATGATCAAAGCTTTGCACAAATATGAGAAATTATTTATTGATTTTATTATTAAATTAATTGGCATAAAAGAAATAATTCACGGGAAACACAAGGTATGACGTGTTTGACCAACGAAATCAATTCAGAAATAGAACAATTTTGCGCAGTTTTTAGTTTTGACTTCGAACTAACCAATATAAATTCGAATTATAGACGATATCTTAACATTATGATGACCGGAAAGTCAAGGGACCAGAGTGAAATTCGAGTTGCAGGAGAGTTCGAATTATGAATGTTCGAACTAAGCAAGTTCCACCGTAATTATGATTAGATAAGCAAAAAAATATAAATATTAACAAATAACGGAGGGAACTCTCTTGTAATAATGGCTAATCTGGTGTTGTGTTACTTATCCTAGATTTACTTATCCTAGATTAGCTTAATGTTAAACTCCACAGTATTCAGTCAAAACTTTCACAGTTAATTTTTGTTGTTCCTGAGATTTCTCAAGAAGTGTCATCTCAGATTAGAAGAGATAAAATGGATGGCTATGGCCATTCAAAGAATTTAAAAAATTGGTGAGAAGTATAATTTACACCACCTTAGACATTCGGTAAAAAAATATAATTTACAGGGCCGTAGAAAGAGTTAAAAATTTGTAATTTATTGCATCGAAATTGTACTTACCAATCCAAAACTCTTCTGATATATTTCCAAATCCGTGTTTGTAATCGCTCCAGTTTCGATAAAAGTCAATTTTATTTGAAAAATTACCTCTTCTTTGGATCACCTGAAATTTCAAATTAATTTTCAAAGTATTTCTAATTTATTCAAACAAGTAGATAATTTATGCATTTAACCAGAAAAGTAAATTGATTTACATGCGATTAAGAAATTTAAAGATCTGAAAAATTTGACATTCTTTTTGCGAATTTGAAAATTAAACAACGTGTCCACTTTAAACGTTTCCCAACAGCTCATTTCAAAACCGTTAAAGATAGGCATATATTTCCAATTGGAAAAATGTTTTAAATGACGTAAATAATCAGATTTTATGAAGTACATAGATGTATTACTGGAAAAATTATGAAGTCTAAATATTTATGCGTCAAAAACTGACTTAATTCTGAAGCTTTGAATATCGCTGTTTCAGATGACTTTAAGCCGTTTCTATGTTGACCTCGACGGAGATCTTCCAATAAATGCTCAGCACTTACTCGACGCGGTCGCTGTTAGGTTTATAATCATGAAATTCACAGCTCTATAACTCAGTCAATTTTAGTCGCATAAGAGTGGAACTTGTTTTGTTTAAAATGTTAGTGGTATCAGGAAGTCTCATCGAATATGGTTAATAGGACAGATGGAACAAATAAAAAATTAGACTTTTTTTTTTATTTTTACAGCACATTTAGTGACTCAAACAACATGGAATATAATTCCTTACCTCATCTAAAGCATTTTACCAATTGGATTCTTTGATATAATGGTTTAGAAATTAGCTATTGGTCCACGTTCAAATTATTTCACATACGGAATATACGAAAATTTTGGAAAATATATAATTCACAATAGAAGTAATATACAGGTTGTTGTAGAAGATCGGAACAGCTTCGAAATTCAATAACTCACAGACGACTTGAAGCAGAAAAATATCGTCTGCATAAACAAGGAAGGAAATGAAACCGGTTTTGTATTTGTTTTCTTGTTGTCGTCAAGAAACTAGAATCAGTGGGTTTTATTGTTTACTCTGTAAGCCACTAGATGATTTAGCAGTTTTCGAAGCAATGTGTTCTATAAAATAAGACAAAGAGTGAAGAACCACATTACAAATGTTAACTGTGTCGTCCTCCATTCAGGAAGTGAGAAACTACAGTATTAAGCACTATTTATGATTGTATGAGAGTACATTAAGAACTGAAATGATGCTAAAAGCCGAGGAAAAATGTTATCTTGCCTGACAGTTGAGCTCTTGAATGGAGACCGACACATTGAACATTTGTAAGCGATTAGTCTACCCATTATCTTATCTCATGTAATGCATTGCTGAGATGACTTCTGAATTACATGTTGTATTCAACTGTAAACTATGCAAACGATAATTTCTCTGCAATTCTTTGTTTCGTGTCAAAAAGAAAAATTCGGTTTTATTTTCTTCCTGTCGGTGTGAAAGAAATCTTCTGTTAATTCTAATTTCTGAAGCATCTTTGATGAAATCCACCATGATCATAATTATTTTATTACGTAAAAATTATTTCCTATTGAATTCAATACTTCCTCAGTGATGCAGAATCAAAGGCAGAAGCTTTTTGTGATTGTTAATGAAAACTTATTTTGAAGTGGAAATGAAAGCTTGTTCATCAGATACGTCTATCACAACTCAAGCAGTTTCAAAATGGGTTATTTTACAAGAGACGTAATTTATTGAAATTATATAATTATTTTTATTTATACCATTTCTATACTTACGGATAGTCTGGAAATTTATTTCAAACATTTTCTAAAGCAAAATGAAATATGATAGCAATTTGCGTATGTCATTTTCATATCAAACATACTATCACAAATATATAAGCTACTGGAAATGTTTGGACATTCAAGCAAAAAAATGGACGTTTAGTCCTCGTCAATTATAAATGGCTCATAAATCCCGACAGAATTTCAGCATTATATACATTTTTGAAATTTAGACGGCAACTGTGTTGGTAAAAGACTACGTTTCGAATGGTTTAGCGAGAGATAGTTTTGTGACTTTTATTTTAATTTTTTATGAGACTTATTTGTTTCAGGAGCAATATTTATAGATAAATCAGTTGAGATTTCAGGAGCAATCGCTTGGTTGTTTATTACTCTACAAGTGAGTCTGACAGAAGTTGCATAGTTAATTCTAATAGTAGATGTTTCAGCTTTACATTTAAGTTTGGCTTCGAGAGAGATTTGTTCTTTACTTTTAACTGTGATTAATTGTTTTTCAAGTTGCTAGCTTGGACATGAACGGGAGACGAAAGTATAGTTTCATTTGCATTTCACATACTTTTCGTGTACGATGTAATACTGTATATCGTGAACTTTTTCTGCGTCCCACTGCGGGGGGTCACCTTTTTGTACGTGGATGAGAGGCTGCTGGATAAGTAAGTATCGCTTCTCTGGTGGATATAGTAATGGTGGAGTGATTGTGTTGCCACATCTCCGATGATTGGAAGTACCTCCTACTTGTAGGGGTTGGTGCATGGACCGGTGATGGCAATTTTGTAACTAACCATATTATCTGTGTTCCTATCACGACGACCCGTTCAATCAGGGGCACCGGACCGGAAGCTTCGTGGCACGTCGGGGCATTTCGATATGACCTTTTTCTGCAAACGGGCGTAAGTGAATGCCCCGACTAAGCCAGTTTTAAAGTCACAGCAGCACTTTTACTGAAAGCATCTCACAGGATTTGGTGTTATGAATTAACCGGCAATTTTATGTATCCTTAGTTTATACATCCCTGTAATTTGGGCTGTTGAATGTCAGGATTTAGATCTCAATGCCAAGAAGTTTTCCGCCCGCTAACACTTGTTGGTTTTTTGAGATTCCAACAGATTTGTTATTTTCTTCGTTGTTACATTCGACAATATCTGGTATTTTATAGCATTTTTGGAGGCATTAAATTTTCCATGCGTATTCACAATTGTTCGTACTGCACCCAAAGCCTTGAATTTTAGAATTCTTGGGACTGCTTTCGAGAATATACTTCTTCAAAGAAATCTCCAACACCCAGCTTACAAATATATTTTTTTCATGAGTGCATCTGTTACGATCTCTTCAACTAAAAGTGAAGACATCATCTAAAGCCCCTTATTAACAAACTGGGATTTTCTTAGGTTCATTGGGAAATGAAGCATGTTTGGAGAAACTTTGTCAAATATGCTATTCTAAAATTATTCTGAAATATTTTTCGGCATCACATAACGATAAGAAATAGTAATTAAGAAGTAAAAGCAAGCAGCTTAGACGGATTTACCTGGCAACAAAAGAATTTTCCCTGTCAACATTTAAGACATGAATAATCCAATTTTGAATAAAACAAACTTCTAAAATTTTTTGGTAATCTTTCGAGTTAAAAAAATTTCTAAAGCGAAAACAGTACTCACTTAAGGGACAAGATAGCGACCTATACCAGCAGTAATCTCTCCACCTTTAAAATAGATCACTAAAAGTTGACTCTTTTGCTTGATCTTGAGGATGTTAACCATTTAGATGGCTAAATACAGCAGATTGAAATATATTGATATATATATATTCTTTTGTCCTAAATGTCGTCTTTATTGTATACTTATATAGAATTTTTTTTTGCTTTGGCTTCTTCAATAAAATTTCAAGCATTCCCAAACAACCGACAGGGAGCCGTCCTGAAGCCGAGTTCGGAGGTATGCTGTGGTGTTATGTTATGTTTTTTTATAGCTCTATTACTCTTGCAACTATCAATCGGTTTTTCAACATATTGCACACTTAAATGCCGAATTAAAAGATTTTTGTTGGTGTAGTATTAAAGTAGATCAACGAAGAGTCAATGGTTTTATATGCTATGTTACTTCAAAAACCAAATATTTTCATATTACCGTCCATCCTCCACCATCAGTGTCCATATCGCAATACACTTTTAGTTGCAAGTCATTTAAGATGCGATTCCTGGGCCATATCACGTATTCGCCGCTTTTGCCTTCTCCGTTTTCCAGGATTTCTGAGCAGTCGATAGGCTTTTCGGGAAGACGTACCACTTTTGGAATATCTCTGGCTTGATCTGTAAATAAAAATCGGTTTTATTTCAATCGACCAACAAAAAATTAATTAGGAAATTGCTGCATCCTAAAGGGTTGAAAAAAATACATAGAAAGAAATTCACTGTCCATACAGAGCGCCAACTAGTACGACAGTATGCTGTAATCGTTTCAATAAATATTTCTTACCTTAAGAATATTAGTAAAAAATTAATCTGTGTAAATAAGTGCACAAATTCACAAATATTTCATACGCCCTTGAAATCCAAACTATTGTATGGATTTTCTTCAAATATAGTTCACAAGTATTTTTGAAGTATAAGGTAGGTTTAGTGAAGGTGTCGTAGCATTTAATTAAGTAGTTATTTTTTTATTCATTGAATTACTATATTTCGATGTACAGAAAAGGTTTCATCTGTAGTGTTGGCATCCCTATTTGATGACAATATTATAGATAATTTAATTATTTGCTAATTTCAATGTTTAATTAATGCTTCCTTAATTCTTTAAAAATTATTTCGAATTTGTGAAAAAATTCGGAGGTTTTTAAAACTCGTTTGGTACAATCTAATTTTTCGAGAAGCTACATGATTTAAAAATCGTTTGCTTCAACTGATCCTCGCATTTCCATCAAAAATAAAGCTGTTGACGATAAGAGGCTTTCGTGTGTTTTATTATTTTAAATAAACGAATTTTTTACATTAAAAATATCATATATATCTGCAAAAATTTAGGGAGCAACTTTCAAACAAAGATACAAAAAAATTAATTTCTTTTTCACGGTTAGATATTTTATTTTCATTATGATTTGCGAAAGGAAATCGAGAAAAGACAAGGGCATGTTTTTAACAATTTTTTGTTGTTCTCAAATTGTAATTATCATAATTCAAAATGGATTAATTACTATATTAAATCATCAACCTAATTTAGTAAAATAGCAAGATTTAATTCCATCAAAGATATCGAATATTACATTACTTATGCTTTTCACATTGTCAGACATTCAGGAATCTTCAAATACATAAACTTCGCGACTGTGAAACTCCCCTTAAATTCTGACCAAGCAGAGTACCAAGCAGAAAACTCGACT